>JAOUQW010028821.1:0-10548 GCA_028565825.1 Olivaichthys viedmensis
GTAGAATAAGTCTGTAATGTAATGAAATGTGGAGAAGGTGAAAGGGGTGTGCAGACTTTCCGGCTTGACTGTATATTTTGTAGGTACTGGGATATATAAAACGAATATTTATATTTACACATTACAAAATGCTGTTTCTAAATAATTGTTCATCATTATTCTGTTAATCATTTATTTAAAAGAAATTACATATAATGCTTTACAATTTTGTTTGAGGAATACTAGGGAGGTGGGGCCTAACCAAAAAAATAAAAATTGATGAAGAAAGCTGTGCTTTAGAATTTAGAAGAACATTCGCTGAGTGTCCGTGGTTAAAAGATCCAAAGGACATGCATGGCTTTCAAAGAAAGACAGACAGATAGATAGATAACTTTCTATGTAACTAGAGTACTTTATTGATCTCTGAGGGAAATTATTTTGTCATAGCAGCAAACAAGACACATCAAATTACAAGGATGCTTCAAAACCCAAAATCTTACAAGGACATAGAGTTACAGACAATAAGTAAATAAGTAAAGTGATGTAGCGGTAAAGTGGCAAGTGATCATACTCAAGTGTTGGTCAGGATAAGAAAAAGTGTCGTCCATAGCAGCAATAAAACAAAGTTGAATGAAATACTGCTAAACTAAATAAATAACTGAATAAACCTTACACATAAAAATAAAAAATGAGAACACATATGTTTCATGAAGTAATAATGTAATCCCATCAGCATGGGCCTGACTGCAACAAATCTTCCAACACAGGACAGATTTCTGTCTACTCACAAAAATTAAGAATCCCATGACAATGGGGAGGTAGTGGTGCTTGGATGATTTACTGTAACTTGGACTCATAGGTTCAATGAACTTTTTTTATAAAGAAATGTTATATCACCACTACACCTGAAGGCTATGCAACCACCACAGCCTCAGTCTTGGTCTCAATGAGTTGGGCTTCGAGTGCTGAGAACTTGCCTCTTTGCTCAGACAGAAAGGTCTTTCAGAAGTGTGAATTTTGGAAAAGCCATTGCCCACTTCTGTCACATGCCAATTTTCAGAGCCAGACATGTGGATTTAATTAAGATATTATGTTGGTTATTTGTTTATTTACACTAAATTATTTGTTCTGTTAGATGATTTCATTCTTAACACCTAATTTAATAAAGACGTGTTATGTCTGAAATTAATACAAAGCAGAATTTCCTGTAATAAGGAGGAATGCTTGGTACCTCAGTAATTTACTGTCAGTAACCTGAACCTGTTTTGAATTGCTGACACCCATGACTGCGTTGTTTATTAGTTGCTAATCTATAATGGCTTGGGTTTTATGGCTGGCTTCTCTGTTAAATCTGGCCCTTTTAAATAAATTAAAGTCTGCTTATGGTCATCAAGAGCTTGAAATTAAAAGAGTGTAAGTGACATTTACCAAACTTTATAGGAGAGCCAAAATATAAATTAATCCAATTTTGGCCTGACAGTAATGGACCTTTTAAGTTTTGATGGTTTATTCTAAATCATCTGGAAATAATACTAGCCAGATTTCATTAAGAGCTTTCCTTTGATATGTATTACTTCTTTTTTTTTAAACCCCAAACATGCCTTATACCCCTTCAGTTTCAGCCTTTGAAATGAACAATTGGAGCAAATTATCCCAATAATTCTGTGGTTGTAGTTTTTTGGTTTATGTTATTGCTGGTATTACAGGTTTGGTCCATTTAAACAGTTGTTACATATGATTGTTTTACACACTTGGTAACATCTATAGCAAAGTACTTTGTTGAGGTGTAAGAAAGCCAGTATTAAATGATGTTTTTATAAACTCCAAAATAGTAATTTGATAGAGATTTTCTAGACTCTGTCAGCAGCAGACTTTCTTACAGCAACTAATTGTAAAGTAATTCTAAGAAAGCATCTAGCAGTAAGCCTAAAACATTTTAAGCACATCAATAGAAGATAAACAAGGGAATAAATACAATTAATTAATTTGTGAAATTCCATTTTACTCTCTTATTTCCTGGACACATTTCTGGAATATAAGGCAACTAAACCCCCATCTCCAGCTCTCCAGCAATGATGGGAATGTAACATACTTGACCATGTGAGATTTGGAAGCCTCATCAAGAGGCTCTTAAAAGAAACATTTATTAGAACTGCTCACACTTAAAGCTACAGTGCATAGGATTTTTTGGGGTTTAAAAAAAAAAATCATTAAGTCGGGGGAGAAAAAAACCCTCCTAAGCTGCTGTGAGTCTATTGCCTATTACTGGCAAGCTTGTAATAGTAATTCACAGTAATACAGTAATTCATTCAGAGCTGTCGGGTTTGAATTGGCAGGTGTTTTCAAACGAATACGTCCTATGTCGTAATGCCTGAAAGATTTCTGGTATGGCTTAACAAAGAGCCTTTGGTAGCAAGCTAGTTAGCTAAAAGACAGGCTGGAGAACCCATATCAGATAACAAAGTACACAGACAGATAACAGAATACACAGAGAACACAGATCAGATAGTAAAAGTACTCACACTGGAAGCAACGAGGTGTATGAATTGTTACTCTGTCTTTTAGCTAATTAGCTAGCTGAAGTTAGCCAGCTAGCCCAGCAACATCAGTCTCAGTGACAGCAAAGTCCTTACAGTATGCTATTATACTGTCTCTGGTGACAGTCACATTGATGTGCACAATAAAGTTTTTATTCTCATAACACTTATGTAATACTGAGGAGACGACAATCATGGCAGTAAATAATTACATCCTCAGTCTCAAATACTTGAGCTGCATTCAAAACCATTTACTACCATACTAAAAAGTATTGTAGCATACTGACGCCTGCGTGGTGTGCATTTACATACCCAACTCATGCCGCCTGTTATTTGTGTAGAAGAATTTCCTGTTATGTTGGCATGAGTTGGAATGAGCCAGCACGTAATGTGTCCACCATCGGCGGAAGTCCGGTGGGCTTTGTTAACCTCCGCCGGCTTTCCCCAAGCTAGACAGTTCTCTGGCTTTACCACCAAGCTACGTTGTTGTGCTGTAAGAGTGTGTTTGCCAAATAAAGAGCAGTGTGTGTGTGTGTGTGTGTGTGTGGCCGCTACGCAGCCGTCACATCCTGCTCATGCCTCTTCTTCGCCGACGCTACAGTATGTCAGTAGACCAATGGTGTCATTAATATATAGGCATTGTATATGATGTGTGAAATGCAGTTTGGGACGCAGCCCTGAATTCTGATTGAATGTGTATTACTTGCAACCGTTAGATTAATCCATGCAGTAGAGAAGGGCGCAGCACAACCTACGTTTTAAAATGTTCTTCCTCGAACTAGCTCTCAATAGCTTCTACCAGAGAGGACAACATTTCTAAATCTTACATCCTGCAGCTTTAAATTGTTACCAAATGGCTCCCCACTGAAAAAGATGGCGCTTATTTGGAACTTAAGATGCATGAAAAATAGGCATGTTATGGTTTTAACCATCTCATACCAAGAGTAAGATAACAGTATCAAATGAGTAAAAGCCCTTTAAAGCACTGTTGCAAAACACAGCCTGCTAACCAGAAATGAGACTTGGCACCTTAAATTTGGTGCTGTTTTTTATCACTACTACTGCTGTTTTGAAGAATGTATTTCATAACTGTTGTTGATAAGTGTGGCTCCGTTTATAAGCCTGAGAGAGAGCATCCCCCATTTTTGTGTGACATTTACTACATTTACACTCCCAAAGGATTATTAAGCATGGTCAAACAACACAATTCGTACAGTCCTTGACCAAATACCAGCGCCGTTTGGTTCCATAATTCTAAAGGCTGGAGTATTTTAGCATGGCCCTCATACCAGCAAATCTTCCAATATGGGGCAGATGTCCGCTCACGAAAATTAGGAATCCCTTGACACAATGGGGAGGTAATGATGCTTGGATGATTTACTGCAAACAGACGACCACCCTCATAATATTCCACATGCTTTACCATTTATCTATTGCTCACGATGTTCCACGTGCTCTACTATTTTTCTATTGGTTTATTTATAATGTAATTTTATAACTTGCAAAGGTCTTGAAATAATCCAACCATTTTCATCATACACATTACCAAATGTACAGTATTTCTTTCAAAAGGACCAATCATGGAGACTTACCTCTATTAATTAAAGATTTGGATTATCAAGCATTTAAAAAAAATAAAAACTGTGTAGACTAGAGTAATATAGGAAAATAGTTACACTTTAAGTATTTTTTCATTATTGACTTATTAGCTTTATCTGTTAATTATATTTATTCCCATACATGTTCTCACACTAGAGATACATTTCCTTATAGCAGGGAAACAGGTGGTGATGGGCAGAGTGGAAGAAAGGAAAACAAAAGTGAGAGAAGTTGTTGATAAAATGACAGCCCACACATAGTGAGATTGTTTATATATAAAATATATACTATATATACAAACCCCAGTCATTTCTTGTAATTAGCTAAATTAGTATTCTAGCTCATTAATGCATCGTTACCCACAAATCGCCAGTTGATCACCAACTCACTGTAATACCACCAGAGGTCTCAGTCACCAGAATTCAAGAACATCTAAACATCAGCCCCTATTCTAAGACACACGGATCCCTCACTATCCTTTGTAATGTAGGTAGAAGCCCACAAATTTGAAACTGGAGCCGACCGACAATGCGACTCTCAGTATTAAGGTACCCCAGCGAAACTCCACCTATGGGCAAAAACCTTTTACAGTGGATTCATACTGCACCTAGTTCATGACATTTAGGCATTCAGTGCACCACAGCCCAGGTAAGAACCAAGTTCGACTATAACTTCTGTTTGTGTTAATGGACTCCTGTATGTTCCTTGTATGTGCCCAATCCAAGGCCCCCAGACACTTACCCACCGGCCTCCTAGAACAACTACCCATACCATGCCAGCCATCT
This sequence comes from Olivaichthys viedmensis, assembly GCA_028565825.1. Classification (NCBI taxonomy): domain Eukaryota; kingdom Metazoa; phylum Chordata; class Actinopteri; order Siluriformes; family Diplomystidae; genus Olivaichthys; species Olivaichthys viedmensis. The sequence goes on from JAOUQW010028821.1 coordinate 4,901, forward strand.
TTCCACACCACAGTCTATTTCATTACTGATCTGCCTAGAGTCACACCATCATTCTGGTCATAATTCTCCAAAGCCTGCAGTTTAGTCCCATTACCCAAACTCCCCACTGCTATAGAGGCAGAGTTCTATTTAACAAAATGCCTCATTAGTATGGACTCCCTGAAGACATTGTTTTAAACAAAGGAGTACAGTTAACATCACACATTTGGACGCTTATCAAACCACTAAACATAAATGTGAAGGTCTTGTTAGATTACCACCTGCAGTCTAATGGGTAGTAACAACCAGCATGAGTTGAGCTTCTTCCTAACTTGGACAGAATACACACAACTTTAACACATTCATGGAAGGGAAACAGTCCCCTGTTACCCTTCCAGTACGTCTTAGGCTACCACCGTCATTTGACCCTGCTAATGTGTCCTCAGTAATAGATTGGATGTGAAGAAGTGAGGAATCCTGGGAAGTAACGCATGTCTGGTTGCAATGGGTTGCATGCAAATTGGCGCTGCAAATAACATCCACAAGATATCAGATAATGGGGCTATCTACAAAGGCCCTCCAATTTCATCTGCCTTTAAAAAAGTTAGTTTCCTGGTTTATTGCACCATGTACTGTACTTAGTTTGCCTGAGCCTCTTGGTTAAACCCTAATAAACACTGCATCACATGGATCCACACAACCAAGTCATGTCTGTTTTGTTACACTTGTATTGTGGCCTGTTAATTCTATGAGATACTGTTCATCGTGTATGTCACATAGTGTCTGGCAGCACTAGAGTAAAGAAGATGGCACCAATATTGGAGTTCCAGTCATCGAGTTTACCACTGATTTGTGACATTCCCACTGTGCCACTATAATGCACTGGCTTGCCACTTAAGGTCCTGAAGGTCCACCTATCTCTACTCTGGGTTCATTCCTTTGGAACTGTGGAATTTTCCCTTGTATTGCTCAAAGTGAGTAAGGGGGCCCTGTGTTTATCACGTCGTAACTTATCACATTTGTAGGGAGAAAGAATTTTTAGTTGTCATTTATCCAGGGTTTTACTTTTGATCCTGCTTTGGCGTATTATGAAATGTATGTTACATGTGCATTACATTAATCGTACTTCTGCTAGACCTTGTGCTACCTTAGTACTTGAACTTGAACTTGAACTTGAGAATCCAATGAATGCTCCATTTGTTTTTCATTTACATGTTGCAGTTGTTGTGCGTGATGACTGAAGAGGAGCTCTTGTGCATCATTAATTCTCAGCACTGACAATAAAGTGCGCAAAATGGGTCTTGTTGGTCACATGCTGTACTGAAAATTTGGATACACATGATCATGCAGGATGGATTAATACTCTCACAGAAGAGTTTCAGAAGAACCAAAAATCAACTTAAATTGATTCCACTTCAGCTCAAGTCATATCAGTTCCTAGACAAACACCACTTGAAGGCCTAATTAAATGATATATGTGACTGCCATTAGCCTGTGCACTATACATTTTTGGCATGAGGTTAAATAAGCATTATTAAAAAGGGATTCAAGCTTCATGCATGGTGTGTAAATTCATGTAGTCCGCAGCTGTAGAAAATTCTGTCACGCAGCACTATACTCAGATTTCCTTTAGTCACTGGGTCACAACAGTCCTGATACCAAATCGACAAGCCAGACAAGGTCATTGTCAGTGGGTGTGAGGGATGGACACATGTGCGTAGCCGCTACCCATCATTAAATAACTGTGACAAGATTTACTACATCCACCTGACAAAGGGGTCACCAAAATTCCCATTCTTAGCATAAAGAGTAATAATAAACCTAGACAATGCATCTGCTAAAATCTAGACTAAAACTATATTTTAGGCTGGTTTTTTTATTGATAACTAAGGATACTTGATGTGTGTTTTGTGTGAGTTACAAGGTTTTATAGATGCTAAAAGCATTTATGCCTTACCGTTTCTTTTGCGTTTTGTTGTAATCCTGGTGGTAATCCTGTGCCTGAAGATCTTAATATCATTGTGAAACATATTCAGTTTGAGATTCTGATATGTAAGAAGGTACCAGTATAAGCTCCTGTATTGTATGTTAGAGGAAGCCTATACTTTGTGATCTGAAGAAATAAGAAAATTGGTAACACCAGATTAGTGTACAAGATTCCTGTCCTAAAAGTATGTCAGCTAATGTACTAGCCAAACTGAAATTGTTTCCAAAACTGTGTTTTAATTTGTCAAATACAAGGGGGGGGGGGTTGTATCCAGTTTTCTACAGAACGTTCATATTGCTTCTTATTCATTTGTATTTCCTCATACAATATATCGCCACTTCTGTATTCTTTTCTACTACTTTCCTAACACCTTATACTCATTCAATTTCTGGATCTTAAAGGATGATGTAACATTTATAAGCCTCAACATCAAAAATGAAATGCTAAGCACAGTACAAGCCTATTTATTCCCAGTGTTCCATAGCAGAGTCTAGGTCCATTCATTTTAACTGGTCACTGATTAGCAGGAGGAATTTCATAGCTACTGTCACACTGAGACAGATTAACACAGTGATGAGGAAATGGAGTGGCTCCATGAGGAACAACTCCTGTTGTGCAAACCACCATGGCATCCAAACTCTCCTCTCCCTCCTTTGCTCTTTCCATGAGGTAATGCTTGGCAGTGAAAGTGCTGTGAGTTTATAGTTTTTCTAACAACCTAAAAAGAAGAATAAAAAAAATCTTACTTTGCACTTCGCTGGGTATTAGAATCAGTGTTATACACATGTTGAAAACTTTCCTCATGTGGCTTCTTTTTGTTTGTCTCATGGACTGCCTCAGCCACCTCTCTAATTGCAAGGTTTAAACAAGGCGATGATATATATGAACTGAATGCAAATGCAGGATTTGTAGTAAAAGTATTACATCATTAGACAGGTATCAGGGTATTGTTTCCCCTTTCTTTCTTCCGTGTCAAAACTAGCACCTTGATGTATGTGACATAATAAGTCCTTTATATTAAAATACTATACAATCATATTTTCCACTTCAAAAGGTAGTATTCTTGGAGAGGTTGCTGTATGTGTAAATATGGCTTTACTATTTGCTCATAGAATTTGTATTTATTGTTTTTCCCCTTTGTCAAAGTGTTTCTACATGCTCCTTTTGGTTGTTAACATGCCCAGTTACATCTCTATCAGCATTCCCCAGAATGAAGGCTGAATAGCTGTCGCAGAGCTCACTTTGATATGATTTAACTCAGTCTCTTTCCACTTTCTCCTGATGTTCCCGATGGTATGGTTTGGATTTTGCCACCATCCAAACATCACATCTCATCTAACATTGCATTCCTCCAGAGGGCTGGTCTGGATCACGGCGAGACTTCAAAGGCCGAGCGTCAATAAGAGCAGTGCTCAGTGCTGTCCTTCCCTCACACCTTTACTCAGGTCTTTCGATTTGAAGACCAGACAAGCACGAATAAAAAATACCAGAACTGCCTCACACTCAGGGGTAGCCCCTAGGAATGTGCTTCTATTCTCCAGAGACGTTCATGCCTTTGAAGTAAATCTATAAGGCATGGAATTATGTAACTTCTTTTTGGCATAAATCAGTTAAAAAATTAAATCCTCCCTCCTCTAAAACTCTCATGAGATATTATACAAATTTAAAGAAAACGAAAAACAAATTAAAAAAAATTTCAATGATTAGTATCCACTTAGTTCTAAGACTGTTGAGTGTTTCTGTAAGACTAAGCAATAAAACAGCTTCTAATCTGTGTGAAGTAGTTTTGTTAAACTATATGAGTTAAGTGCTATGTTATACTCCATTATCCTTGGCTTTATACATTACTTATATGAAAGAACTTTCTGAATTCCATTGTTAAATAGTTAAAATATGGCTGTTGTAGTGTAAATGTATTTTATAATGTATTTTATGTTCTATGGTTTTGTTTTAAGGACCATACATTTTTTTTTCTAATTTGAATAATAAATAGCTTGATGTAAATTTTACACTAGACAACAGAAAAAGGCACAGTAGCACCTTCACTTTTACCTACATCAAGAAATGCAGAACGTATGAATACGCAACCCTACAACCCCCAGCCGCCCTCTTTTTCCGCTGGTTAACCGGTGTTCCATGACCTGCATTTGCATGTAGGAACATGATAGGCTTTTATATTTTATGACGCATTAACACTTGGCCGTCACGTGTTCAACACTAACAGCTCCCTGTTTCTTAAAAGAACGCAGCAAAACCAATGTAGTGATTATTTTCGCACTTTGACCAGTCCGCACACTCAAATTAATGCCCTCAAAAGGATTTATTCATTTTAAAAAAAGGTAACACTTTACTGTAGGGCAGGTTTCAGAAGGCTACATGACACCTACTTAAGCCCTTCATGACAACTGACATAAACCGACATAAACATTTATAAACTCTTATTCAAATAGGCGTCAGTTGTCATAAAGGCTGCTTTTGTTAACTTTGATGTCAAGTTGACATAACACCTATGTCAAGTGACATAAATTTTTGGTGACATTAGGTTGTGTCATGACACTTTCTGGGGTGAAATGACATAACACGTTATGACAACTGACTTTGATGTCAAGTTGATGTAACACCTATGTCAAGCGAAAGATTTTTGGTGACATTAGGTTGTGTCATGACACTTTTTGGGGTGAAATGACATAGCATGTTATGACAACTGACTTTGTAGCTCAGCATATTTTTTGCTGTCAGAGTAACATAATGCTGATGATGTGACATAGCTTGCCAAGTGAGTCTGGTTGCAAAATTGAACAAAATTTTTACAGATGTTCTGTAGTATCTTCTGCACTTAATTTGTGTCAGAACCTCCCAGATTGGATCCGGTACCTCGTTCACATATTAAATACATTCATGCGACGATCTGTAGAGATGAATCCAGAAAAACTCATAATATTTTCTACAATAACCCGATATATACTGTATATACCATAACAAAATGTGTAAAACCCTTCTAGAACGCAGTTTTTGTCGACGAGAACGAAACGCAGGTTATAATTTGATATAAATTATATTTTTGTGTATATCTCGTTGAAACGGAGAAATGCTGTTGACAAAATTTCAATAGACCATATTTATCTCTGTAGGTCGAAAGGGGATATTTTGCTATGTTTAAAAAAAATTATTAAATATTTTACGCGGGCAGTTTTGCTCTACAAAATTAATAATAATGCTTTGCTATTTTTGCTATATTTTAATATTTTTTTACGTAGAAATAAGCAAAATAAAACCGACGAAAGTGTTAAGTATTTTTACAACTGTTTGTTATTTATCGACCACTGTTCAATGAACATTTCTATGTCTGAATCATTTTGGTTTATTTTTTTAGTAAAGAATTGTGAATTTCTCCAGGCGCCTCTACTCTTTTTTTCTTTGAATTTAGAAGACTGGCTAGTAAGTAGTTAATTGAATCTGAAAAATAACTTGTTAGACATGTAGATTATCCTTATGTGTTAGCATAAGGATTCATAAAACTCTTATAGATGGCAAAATGAAACTCACTTTACTTAAAGGCCAAAGAAAATTGACATAACTCTGTCATTACAGTGTCATGGCGGTGGCATAAGGATTCATAAAACTCTTATAAACAGCAAAATGAAACTCACTTTACTTAAGGGCCATAGTAAATATTCATAAC
>JAOUQW010028822.1:0-10544 GCA_028565825.1 Olivaichthys viedmensis
GGGCCGGAGTGTGCGTGAAGGGCCGGAGTGTGAGTGAAAAGCCGGAGTGTGAGTGAAGGGCCGGAGTGTGAGTGAAGAGCCGGAGTGTGAGTGAAGAGCCGGAGTGTGAGTGAAAAGCCGGAGTGTGCGTGAAGAGCCGGTGTGTGCGTGAAGAGCCGGAGTGTGAGTTCCTCACCGAGACACTGGGGGCGCCAAAACACACCCCGCTCCAGATTAAAGCATATAGCCGAGAGCAGAGACAGACACTGAATTCACACATAAGACCCTTCCCTGAGCACTGTGTGTGTGTGTGTTTGTGTGTGTGTTGTGTGTTGAGGACTCGAGATTCGGTGCAATGGTAAGTAATGAAGTTTTACTGCCTCCCTCTGCGCTTTCCTTCATTCTTTTCTTCATTTGTGTGTGGTGTGCGTGCGCGCGTGTGTGTGTGTGAGTGAGTGTGTGTGTGTGTGTGTGTGTGTGTGCGTGCGTGTGTGTGTGTGTGTGAGTGTGTGTGTGTGTGCGTGCGTGTGTGTGTGTGCGTGTGTGTGTGAGTGTGTGTGTGAGTGTGTGTGTGTGTGTGCGTGCATGTGTGTGTGTATAAACTTATTAAAGCCACAACCATGGTCCCTAAGGATTTAATTATGTTCTCTAATAAGTTTTAAATGTACACTACATTTACTCTCCCAGTAGAAAGATACAAACTGAAGGTACTAAGATACACCTTTAAGGGGTCAAGCGATGGTACAGTTTAGTACCTGTTTTTAAGAGAGTGGAAAAAATTAAAATAAAGTTAAAAGAAAGTATTTAAATTTCAAAGTATTCACAGTTTGGTGAAATAATAAACCCAATTTTAGCAATCTGAGTGACTAGTTACCTCATAGAAATTAAAATAGTGTGCCTATTATTATTATTATTATTATTATTATTATCCACATCAGAGTGCTGTTATGGTTTAAATGATTGATTATTCTTTTGAACTTTTATTGATTTTTATTTTATTTTTTAGTGAGCTGCCTCCTTCATTGGAGTCCATCTGAGACAGCGGCTTTGATTATAATATTAACTTTATTAGATGAACATGAATTTCCTTTTCCTCCACAGTGTTTGATAACTCAAGTTTGTTAGCTGTTGTTAGCGAAATGCATATTTCTCAGCAAACGAAGAAAAGTTAGCAAGCGGGTTAGCTAATTATGACCTTTAAAAGTGTTTGAAGTTGGAAATAAATGAACAAAATGTGTGTGTTGGTAAAGACAAATCATTTATTGATGTTGATAATGATGTGTACTAATGTTAGCTAACCTGTAACGTCTGGCTGTTATGCTAATGTTAAAAGCTAGTAGCTAGGTTGTAGTGACCAGTGACACATTTTAATGCACGTAGGATCGAGTGTTGCTTTTCTTCTGCCATATTACTTTTTGATTATTTGTTAAATTAGCCTCTCTGCGTACTCCACGTTAGCGTGCATGCTCACTGTAGGTTTGGCCGGTTGGGGGTTAAGGATGTGTGTTATGTCGCTGCTTAACTGCCACCATTTTCACACCTCGCTTTATTTGCCTTACGCCTGGGACATCAAAGAGGCGGCGCAGCTATTCACACTGCTGTAATGACAAACACGGCCGTCAGGAGCCTCCACAGCCCAGAGCTTTATTAGATGCCTCACTTTTTATGCTAATTAATTTCAGGAATAAGAAAAAAAGAGCTAAACTCAGTGAATCATGCAAAAAAAAAACCCACACAGGCTAAAAGTGAAAGTGAGCGTGCTGAAGGGCGAAACTGCAGTTTTAAGATCTTGTCAAGTCATAAACTGGCTTATGAAGGTGGCCTGAAGTGCTAACGTGTGGTATCGAGAGTGAGGAGTTATGAAGATTAACGATGATGAGCACATATCGATACCAACCTGTGGGATTAAAACCTTCATCACGGTTAGAATCACCCGAGAGTTAAAAATAACCAACAAAACGCATACATTAAAGTAAATACAGTAAAGAAAAATGCAAAGTTATTCCTTAATGAAGGATTATATGGAGGAACGTTTCCTCAGCAGTACATAATTACGGTAATGCTAGCGATGTAGATTGCTAGCATATTCAGTAAGCTGAGTTTTAAAATGTTATGATGAATAAATGATATTAGTATAGATTCAACTGAAATTAAGGAATAATCGTTTGAGGTTTCACAAAAAGTGTCGAAAGTATAATTGAAATGTTTTGTGTGTGTGTTTGGTTATATGTGTAGCCATGTTTTTAAATGTTCTATCTGTGTTTGCTGATGTACAGACGGGTAACAAATGAAAAGAAGTGTGTTAGTGAGGTTTTTGGGCCGTGACGAGCCTCCAGAACAGCTTCAATACTCCTTGGTGTAGATTCTACACGTCTCTGGAACTGTACTGGAGGAACCGATGGAGAACCGTTCTTCCTAAAGATGTTCCCTCAGTTGGTGTTTTGATGATGATGGTGGTGGAGAGCTGCTGTCTAACGTCACTCCAAAATCTCCCACAGGAGAATCTGGAGCCTGAAGTCCAGAGGGTCTGATTTACGTCCTCATCAAATGGTTCAGTGACCTGTGGGTGTGGTCATCCTGGAGGAGACCACGCCCTTTTTGCACAATCATTTAGATCTTTTGCTGTCTTGATCTAAAATCGAGGTCAGCACTGGGCCTGCCCAGCATTTTTATACTGTGCGTCTTCACTTATGTTTCTGCACTCATTTCAGGTTTTTACGTTGTCACCCGTCTGTATATCTGATGTATTCAGGATCTTTAAATGATCTTTTATTTTCACAATGTTCGAAAATTTTCTTCCCACAAAACTAAAAGCGTGCGGTCTTAATTTGACTTGAGTAGCTTTTCTACACAAGTCTGGTATCATGTCATTTTTCAGGTCTATTAAGTGCAAGTCATGGGTGTAGAGCAGGCTTTGTTTTGAATACGAGATGCATTTATTTCTGTGCAATTGAGGTATTTGTCCACTAACGGGAGCCTTCTGTTTGCGTGACAGGAGATGGTTTGCGGAGGTAAATACAAGCTGCTCTCCTGAAAGCGGTCTGTGACTGTCCTTGTCATATTAACAGAGTGGAACTTGGGAAATGAGGCATTCCTGAGCTTTGGTTAATAATGTTCATTTCACCGTGGTGGACAAAAGGACTCTTAATGGTCAAGATGAAATTTCTTTATTTCTCTTAAATGCAACTTGCTTTTTGTCGTCGCCGATTAGAGTACAGACATGAATCTTTATTGCACTTTAGACACAGCAGCTTTATAAAACTGATGGTGACGGACAGAACTGTAGAGAATGTTCTAGAGCAGAAACTCAAAGTGAAGCCCATCCTCGTCTGAAAATAAAAGTGACTGGAGGCCTTTGACAATTTATTGACATGAGGTGTTAATTCTTCTGTGGATGAATCTGAGGCCTAGTCCACACTAGCACATAAATTTAAAGATGCTGGTTTATGTTTCGTGTTAAGTTTTAGGAAATTGCCGCTCATCCATATCTTGAATGCATGATGTAGGAACAGTTGGCGGTGTGGATGTTGGATGTGGTGGATTCCGTGCTTATATACATCTGGCTATCATCAGCATAGCAGTGAGAACCGAGATTGTGACGGCGTATAATGTGACCCAAAGGTAACGTAAATGATGAAAAGGAGAAGACCAAGAACTGATCCCTGAGCTACAGTAGCAGTGGAGGATTTGTGTTTGGCGATTACATCGTGAGATTAGATTTGAACCAGGCAACAGCCGAGTCTGTAACCCCAATAACAGAGACAGGAAATGAGTATGTCATGGATTACAGAATGATCATGGCCACAGCAGCATTTTCAGTCCACAATAAAATGTGAAAACAATAGAAAATGTCATGCTGGGAATGTGCACTGGGGGTCTGACCCATGACCATTATGTCATTTCCAAATGCCATTGTGGTTTGTTTTGCTGCTGCAGGTCGTAAACCAGGCGTTCCTGCAGTATAGTCATAGTTTGTTCACTAGACACAGCATCAAACATGGAATTAAAATCCCTCATACAGAAAACAGCATCGCAATGAGGATCCGCCATCTTGGAACTGTGGAGATCCACATGACCATCATACGTCAGCGTTTTCATTAAGGCCATGTTTTCCCCCTCATCCACACTACAACACCCTTCTTGCATTCATCACGTTTAGAGAGCCGATTTGTTTACGGTGGCCGTTTTAGTCTGGATGGAAAAGACGCGTTTTTAAATCTACCCATGTTAGTGTGGACTTAGACTCTGGGTTTTATTAGGAATATAGTGCACTAGGTCAGGTCTGCAGCACCATTCTTATATACCCTATGTAGGGCGCATATTTAGTGAATAGGAAGGAAAACATGGCTGGGTAAATAAATAAAAATGAATCTGAAACATTAAATTGTATGATGAAATTGTGGCGTTTCCTCCTAAAGCTGGTAGAAAAAGGAGATTAGAATGGACCTACTATTATTTCTTAATATTATATCTTTTATTGTCCTTTTAATTAACTCGTGGCACTTTGAGCTGCATTTTATGTGCTATACAAATAAAGATTATTATTGTATATTAATTATTGTTATTATAAGCAACGATATAAAATTCTAATTCTGTTTCCTTACTTGTGTGTAAAATGTCAAAATTGAGCCCATTTTTATTCCGCAATGTGACGTATCTCCGACTGATACTGTCGATCGTGGAGGAACCAGCAACACCACTGGCTGAAATCAGGAGGCGGAGATGGAAAAAGATGAAAATTTTGAAAGAATTACCCATCCATCTGGCACATTATTTAGTATTTCACAGGAAAAAGTCAGTTTTGATTTCAGGTTGTCTTTAAGATTATTACTGTGTAATGTAAATACATGGTTTTTTTTAAAAAGAGACTGAATATGGGGTGGTATTTTTTGTGTATTTTATTGTGTATTTCTGTACTGTGACATTTTGACTGCATATTCGGTTAAAGCCACAAGACGTCACCATCCTCATGCCCCTCATGTCACTTCAGAGCCGAACTAAATTCTACCAGCTTCTACAACACCCTCCCCTTCTACAACCCTCTGAAACCTGAACTCTCTCACATCTACAGTAACAACAGCCTAACTAGTCATTTATAATATTAAATCTGAAAGAATTGCAGGACTTGATTCAGTTTATTCTCTAAAATAATATCCAGGTATCGTCTGTTTAATGTGTTAACAGCATGAGCAGGTTCTCTGGTTAAGATTTACACTTGCTTTATGTACAAGCAGTCAGAAATCAGAGGAAATGGTTTACATTAACTTTTAAAATGGATTTTGCATTATGGCAATTGTCTGTGTGTGTGTACAGTACCTTGACCTATTGATGTATTATTATAATAATGTAGTGATAGTACATTTTATTTCTGAAGCAGTTACTCAAAGCACAGGATTAGCACAGGGTGACAACTTAAAATGTTCTCGTAGATACATGAATCAACAAAAAGGAGAATTTTAATCATGCTTTATTTTCAGAATCATATATATTTGTATGTAAATACAAAAACCTTTGGAGGTTAGTAGATGCTCTGATTGCAATCTAGATTATGCAATGTGTAAATCAGCTTTGCAAAGCCGTATCTTGGTGATAAAAGCATTAGATTTGGATAAGTTTAGGCCCTTACACTTGATGTCAAGCACAGTCCTTGCAGCAGTAATTCCAGTGGTCATCAGTGGTGTAACACCACAGGTAGTTCTCACCATAGTAGCCACAGGGATGATCAGGCTTGCAGCTCTTTCCTCTTACAGCTGAGAAGCAGTCGTCACTGGTGCAGCATTCGTCCAAGTTGTTGTCATCATCGGTGTAACACCAAGGGTGATTTCCTCCATATTTGGCACAGGCGTAGTTGGTACGGCAGGACTTACCGTTTTTGGCTTTGCTTTGCCAAAGAGGAGGGCTGCAGTAGTCCCAGGATTCTGAGGCTTTATAGCACCAGTAGTAGTGCTCACCGTATGTGGCACAGGGGTGATCGTCCCTGCAGTTCTCTCCATTAACCGTGATGGCCGAGTACTGTGGTGAGCATGCTATCTGAGTCTGCCCAGAGTAACACCGATAGTCGTTGAGGTCTTTCTGGAACAGGCAGGGAGTGGAGCAGCAGGGCTTGGTTTCACTTTCTGTGATACAGGAACACCTGTCACTAGAGTGTTGGACAGACTTACAGGGCGTCCCATCTGCCGCAGTCACGTGTCCTGACTCAATATCGGATTTTTCTGGGACCAGCCGACATTCAACAGCCTGGACAACGGCCCTCTTTTTGAGTTTAAGTTCGTTTTTATAGTCCACTGTTGGTGTGTGGCCCTTAACCAGGAGGCACGCAGTCTTAGACATATACTTCATTTTCTCCAAAGTCTCATAAAAAGTGGGTTCATCGTTGAAGGATCCCATTACGGTCATTGTAGTCACCTTGAACTTCTTAGAGGGAGGGCTAGACTCAGAGTCTTGGTTGAAATCATCAGCTGCATTGAAGGTGTTCATAAGATCTCGGGGCATCTGGAGTCTTTGGCTTATTGGCACTTTAATTACGTCATATAGAATGTTTATGATTTTCTGCGATTCTGGTTTGTCAGCAAAACAATCATCAATGAAAATTTGAACCGTGTTTGTTAGAGAAAGCTTGTCTTTATGAAGCTTTTCTAATTCAGAATTTAGTTGTGGAACAGTCATAACCTTTATGTTACTGTCTGGCTTGTTCTGTCCTATGTAGCCAAAGGAAAAGGACTCTGTAGGATCACTGCGGTGTTTATAACAGACAGCAGTCCAGATGTGAGAGGGCACCGTGACCCTGGAAAAGTCACTTGAATCCCCTTGATCTGATTCCCCTTTCTCAGGTATTTGGTAACGTGGGTCGGGGACCACACCCGTGACAAGGTAGATGTCTGCATTAGGATCAGTCTTGAGCTTTCCTCGTAAAATTTTCAGTGTATTGTCCTCGTACTGATACCAGTGAACACGGTTAAAGCATGGATCCATGGGTGCAGCGTTGGTCAGTGTAAATGTTGCCTCACGGACATCACCTGTCTGGAAACTTTTGGGGTTTAGGTGCCCACGGTCATATCCTGTGTCTCTGTAGTCATCATTAATGGCTTGTTTTGTTTTTATATCAGTATTAAATTCTGACTCTAAGCTCATTTTATCTACATCAATCCCAGAAAGCTGTGAAGAAAACACAAGACACCAGTTATTCCCGTTTATCCACAACGTTCTCCGTTTGCTCACAAAGTGCCACCTTTTTGTCCTCCTAATGTCTTTCTTTCCAGTGATTAGGAAAATAACTTTAAGCTAAATTCAGAGGTGTAGGACACCTTACAGAAAGGGGGGGGTAATGACCATGTTACATTACAGTGGCTAACATACTCTTATGTTCACTAATAATGTTAAAAATAATTTGGAAACATTTATTAAAGCAAAAAACAAACTAAAATGCCATTGTGAAGATTTTTTTTCTAGCAATTTTATTAATTTCTTCTTTTATTGATTAAATGATTAAATGAACATTGCAGATCATAGAACTTACAGAACACTGACCGCTAATTAAACAGTAATATATTACCTTTGGTTCAATGAACCAATCTCTTCGTCTGGTTTGTTGGTTACTAGATCCAGGGTTAAAAAGGTACGCGCTGTACAGAGCGATTCTGTGATGCACCGAGTAGAGTGAAGCAAAAAAAAAAATATTGTACTGTCCATACTTCTGACAGATTCTTTTGGCATTCTGATCTATTCTGATTATCCCATCTGGTTCTGTAGCTTGGTAAAAAAACTCCTTACACTCCTTAAACTCATCGACGACCTTTGCCTGAGCACTGAGTGCTGTCAGCAGAGTGCAGGCGAGCAGAGGCAGAGAAATCATGGTGTGCAGTTCAGACCCGTATCAGCGATCAGAGACACCAGCGGTACGTACTCCAGCTTTAAATACACACACCACCTCTGAAATTCAGAAGTGAAAGAGGAAAATGGGGAAGATGAATATAAGGCAGACAAAAACACGACCCAAGAGTGTTTGCTTGTGCAGCGCCACCAGTTATTGTTGTAAATCATTTGCGAGGTTGGCATAATGGTTGTATGAAATAAAAGGGTGAAAGGTGTTGTTGTTGTCCTATTCCAGCTTGGGTTAAGCCGGCACGTTGTTCGGGGGTTTGTTGTGTCCACCATCAACGGGGGCCCTGTGGACACAGCAAACCCCCGCCGGCTTTTCCCATGCCTAATCAGTTCTGCGGCTTACCACCAAGCGTGTTGTGCTGTAAGTGTGTGTTTGTCAAATAAAAGAGTAAGTGCATTATTTTTTTTAATGCTTCCTGGTCCCGTCTCTTCTTCATCAAGGTCACAATATTAATTTACCTCTGGAGTATACAACTAAATATACATCAATATACATATAATCTGTATTAACATGTTATCTGTTACAGGAATGTGATATTGACATGAATCCCCTCTTCCAACAAACGTTGGTGGGCTTTACCAACATTAGAAGCAGAGGGCAGTGAAAGGGCAATGAAAGAAATGTGACAGTACAGTGGTGGTTCAGTGGTTAGGGCTCTGGGCTACTGATCGGAAGGTCGTGGATTCAGGACCGCCAAGCTGCTCCTGTTGGGCCCTTGCGCAAGGCCCTTCATCTGCTTCAGGGACATTGTATTATGACCTGTCGCTCTGGATAAGGGTGTCTGCTAAATGCTGTAAATGAAAGGAAAACTGAATTTGAAAATCAAAGATATACTTAAACAAAAGTGTTAATACTTTAAAATCTTAAATACACTGTAAATGTGATATTACTTCATTAAAATCTATGTGAAAATTCAATTCAATTTTATTTGTATAGTGCTTTTAACAATGGACATCGTCACAAAGAAACTTTACAGAAATCCGAATGTACTAAACCAGTCCCCAGCCTGATGAGGCCCACCACTGTAGTGTCATCAGCAAACTTGATGAAATGATTCGAGCTACTACACTGTAGAAGAGTTTAGTGAATAGAATAATGACTGTTCATAAAATATGACCACAGATGGTTCCACACTTTTGACCGCTCGTGTACATTGAAATTTTAATATTTCAAATCTACTTGAAGAGGCTGTTTGGAGACAGCATCTAAACCCCCACCAGGTTTAGCATATCAGAAATCCTAAGAATGGCTTTAATCTTAATCCTCTTACTTACATACACTTCAGCACTTTTCCCCTTTCACTTCTCTGTTGTGTTGTCATCTACTTTCTCAGAACTGCACACTGCAGGTCACATTTAAAAACATTTTCCACCATTCTGCCCATCTCTATTTCTGTGATTTTTAAGGAGTTCACAATAACGTGACAAAGTCACATACTACATAAAAACATTAATATCACATCACAGGTTTTGACATAAGACTTACACAAATCCTCCAAATCCTCCAGCATTACTTTATAAAAGACTTATGAAATGCTTTAGAATGTGTTATGAAAGCCCAATGTAAGGTACCCTAAGGATTCACTTTTAACCCTGCTTTCTCTATATATTTCCTGATAATAATGAATAAGCAAAGATTTGCATATCAGTCATTTATTTATATATTATATTATTTAAGTCTCCACTTAAAGATTTGATCAGCGCTTTCCAATAAAAGAGACATTTTGGGTGTTAATGTTTATATTAACATCACTCTTGATGACTTTCATAGTCATTTTGGAGTCATCATTCTGGACACATATAATGTTTTACAGCTTTCTACAAATGATCTGAAACCTAAAGTGAATAAACACTAGAATCATATTACTATCATTTTATAGATGGATCTGAAACATAACTGACAAACACTGATTCCACACTTTTGAGCAGTTACTATATTATTCTACAAGATCCTTCTTTTTCCTGGATGAGTCTCTATAAGCTGTATGTTATGGGATCACCTGTTTCCTTTCAGAGAGTAGGATGGAGCTGCAGGTTCAGGTGTGTGGATGACACCTGGGTTAAAATCGCAATAGCAAAGTCGAAAGTCGTAATAATAATAATAATGATAATAATAATAATATTAATAATAATATGTGGTGGCGGAGGCGTGGCCGAGCGCTGTCTGGGGAATGAGGGAGGAGTTATGGAGAATGAGCGGGGTAATGGGTGAGAGTCTACACTAGTATGTGATTAACAGAAAAGCTTTTCTATTACTCTGTGTTATAGTGAGGTGAGCACGTTTAGAGAGAGATACATCAACAGCAAGCAACCCAGAGTGGGATCAGTGCGTGCGTGTGTGTGTGTGCGTGTGTGTGTGTGTATGTGTGTGTGTGTGTGTATGTGTGTGTATGTGTAGTTCTTTGTAGTGTAGTCACTTAGTGTAGTTGTTTGTAGTGTAGTCACTTTTAGTGTAGTTTTTAGTGTTGTCACTTTAAGTGTAGTTGTTTTTAGTGTAGTTGTTTGTAGTGTAGTCGTTTTTAGTGTAATCACTTTTAGTGTCTGTGTTTTCAGTGTAGTTGTCGTGTATTTGTTTGTAGTGTAGTCACTTTTAGTGTAGTTGTTTTTAGTGTAGTTGTTTTTAGTGTAGTTGTTTGTAGTGTAGTCGTTTTTAGTGTAATCACTTTTAGTGTCTGTGTTTTCAG
>JAOUQW010028823.1:0-10541 GCA_028565825.1 Olivaichthys viedmensis
GCGGACTCGTCCCCCCCAGAAATGAGCCCAATGAGGGTGGTGTCATCCGCAAACTTCAGGAGCTTGACGGACTGATGCCTGGAGGTGCAGCTGTTTGTGTACAGATGAGGTACAGAGTAGTGGCGTGTCGTGGGCTTTTATCGAGGTGAACGCTTAAAGCTGAGTCGCAGATCTGAAAAGCCATTTTGGGGATTGGACAGTCAAGAAATAACGGCCAAGTGTCACCAGAACCTTTTTTTTTTGTTTTTGAAAAATTAAAATGGGCAGTCTGACAGAGTTAACGTTGCGGTATTAACTCGAGTGACGAATGTGTCTTGGGAAATTTAACAGAGTACAAGTAGCCATTTGCTTTTAAAAATGTAGTGAGGAAACAGTTATACATGCTTCAACACAGTAACAAAGTATTTCTACTTCTCAACTCAGCAGTGACCTTGAGGTGCTTCAAAACCCCAGTAACGCTGGTGTACATGATTCACTTGTACTAGCGCCACACACACACATGCACATGCACACGCACGCACACACACACGCATGTCAGTGTCGCTGCCGTGCAGAGAATAGTCCTTCACCCAGATAATATCTGATTAGTGATGGTCCTATGTCCTTTTCATAAATTGACAACTCAATCTGTATACGTGGCTTTTGATTCACGAGAAGGACACCTTCTATGAATGGATACAGCTGTACTTCCTCAATATGTGACGTCACGTCACATTAGCAGTGCCTGCTTTGATAAACACGGGTCAATTATACGTTCCACTCAAACAACAGAGACACACAAAGGAAAGCGCCAATGCACTACAGTTCATCTCCTTCTGTAAAAATGGAACAGCCGAGCAGACAGAAAAGACAGCACGCCGTTCAAAGTGCAAATTCAGGGCCGGATCATAATTGTCCTTGTCTTCGTATCATTCGGACATTCAAAGTGAAACATAACCCCAGATCAGGACACTCAGGCGAAGAAGCTGGACGAACGGGGGTGTGAGCAGCAGCACGCGCACATCAGACAGGGACAGCTTTGAGACGTGTGAACAAAGCTCACCTTCAGCAGCGAGGAGATGTGGGCCAGGAGAAAGAGGAAGCAGCTCTGTGTGTAAGCCACAGTCCTCGCTGCAAACAACCCTGGCCAAACTTCCACCTCTCTCATGTTTTTTAAAATATGTCCGAGATGAATCAACTGCACGCATGATAGCGAAACCTCACAAAAGCCTGAAGAGACCACAGTGGTGAACCCCATTTAATGGCACCATTTGGTCCATCTGCTGTGTCTGTCTAGAAATCCAACCAATAAAACCTGAACAGTCTGTCTATAAAGCTTTATAAGCAGGATGAGTAAAAGTTGAGGATAGTTATCTGTCAGCAATTCAACAAAAGGACCAAGACAACAAAGGCATTGTGTTCCGCTTAGCAAAAAAAACACGACCTTCTGAAAATTAATGTTTGTTGTAACATCCTTCCTGATACCAAATCCAAAACAGGAAGGATGTTGTGCTCTTAAAACTATTTCACAGCCCAGGCTTTGTCTCAGACACCTGCAGTGAACCAAGCCATGAGAATACAATTGAGTGCAAAAGTTCTCATACCCTTGAAAAATGAAGGCGGCAAAGAAATGTAATTTAAAGCAAACAAGACGTGTGTTGTGTTGGTTTAGATTTCACAGGTGTTCCTTCATATAGCGCATGATAAGATTCTTTTTTGACATATCCGTTGTAACTGTATCAGATACTATACGCCGCCGTCTTCACATCAGGGCCCAGTTTCTCTTAAAGCGTTGTAAAGTTAAGATTATCTTGGCTGGTAGAGACTGTGTTTAATGTGATGCTCGCTCTGCCGTTTAACAAGGATCCTTGTGCTGCGCTGCTTTTGGGGAATTCTTTTTCCTGTTGAAGTTGAAATAGTTGTCTTGTTGCAGCATATTAAAATAGAGGTACACTTTCTATTTTTCCACCCAGAAACCATAGGGGGGGGACTCAAACTTCTGCTCTCAACCGCATCTTCTGACCGGCCGTGAGATACTTTCCAGGCAGGAGTCCTCTGAGAACTTTACGTACACAAACCAAAACGGGCGTCCCATTATCGAACTCCGTCCATAAGGTTTGTTGGCTAATGCGTTCCTCGTTATAGAGGAGGTAAAAGATCACGCTAAGCACCGCTGAGTTAATTGCTAATAAAGAGGACCATTAGCTTTCATAACATTAGCACATTCTTTTTCCAGCTGTGCAGAGGGGGAAATGCTTGTGCTCGCACTGCACTAATTGCGGCTCGACTTTTTTCGTCCCCTTTTTTTTTTTTAAATGAGAGACGGTTACTATCTGACAAACCAGACAGCGTGCGAGGCACAGACGGACTTCTCTCTAAAAGACAAAAGAATGTGAGAGAACAACAGAGTGAGAGAGAGAGATGTCTGCACATCACAGACTAAAACCGACCTTTGTGTGTGTGTGTTTAGAAACAGAGCCATTGTCCTGCCTGATACTGTGGCTCCCTTAAGTTCAGAGAAGCCACAGGAAGCATCATTTCCCCAATGGGCAAGTCAAAGCGTGGGCTACACCAAGCCTAAGACCTATAGACATCATGAACACGTCGACAACACTGCACGGCTTCAACAAATAAGAGAAGAAGAAAAGAACCAGGGACAGATGGAGACAGGCGGAGATCAGAGTCAAGCACGCAGATGCAAAACAAATTGAGACGTTCCCCTAACATGACAAACTGCACAGCAGACAATTAATCCATATCAGCCCAATGTCACCTATGATTCCCGTAAACCTTCTCTACTCACTTCCTTCAACAACTTAGCAAACATGTCGGATATCCCCCGTTCTTCACGAGGCAAGGTATGCTCCAGTAAGCCCTTCCCCTAATAACGATATATTGTTAGCATAATGATTAACTCGAGCCGATACATTACAGAATGCAGAAATCAAGAAAGAAAAATGCTCACGCAGTAGGGAAACAAACATACAAAGAGGAAACAAAAAACCAGCCATGCCCTTTCCTTTCCACTCATTTAACAATCCCGCTCTCCCAGGAGCAGCCGTATTCCAACTGAACAACATTCACAAGGCAACACTCAAGTTTCCCCCCCATCAAAGGGGATTTGAATTAATTCGTCACGCAGTGGGGAGAATGGCAGAAAACAATGCGCACTCCCCAAGGCTCTGGATCAGATTTCACACACGCTTTGTGCACCGCCAACAACAAGCACCAGCACAAACTACAACCGCTCTTTTGATCACCCGGGTTGTTACTACATCACATCACATCGCAGCGGAGTATCGACACGGACAGCTGGGAAAAGCAATGCGGTTTGCATATCAATTCCAAAACGAGGACCCCCGAGAACAAAACAACACGTTCAGAATCCATGACAAGTAGTTCCTTCTGACATGCTAACGCTATCAAACATCATCAATTGTGAAACCAAGCATCACTTGCTTGAATTAACTTGCTCGTTAGAATTAACGTCTATCGAACATTAGCGAACTTCAGCAGGATCGCTAACATTAACAACATACACTTTTAGAAGAAGGGGGAAAAAAATAAGTTGAATTAAACACTTTTGTCAGCTTTCCCATAGAACCTTTAAAGATTTTCCCAGAGCGACAAACCAAAGAACCTTTTAGGGTTCTAGATTTACTCAATGACAATTGAATGACAAAAGTCACGTTAAGATTCTAGAGTCATTTCCCCCCGGTTTGCTGTTGTATCTACCTCGTTGCATCGTCAGCTGAAGCTTGGCTAGATACCTAGGACGCTGTCGCATTAGCCATATCTAACATTATAAAGTGCATAAACTCCAATTTAATCTTTGTAACATTAACTAACTAGCTCGGTTCGTCCACATTAGCTCGGTTTGTCCACATTAGCTCGGTCCGTCCACATTAGCTCGGTCCGTCCACGTCTGCTCGAGTCGTTCACATTAGCTCGGTCCGTCCACGTCAGCTCGGGTCGTTCACACGTCCACATTAGCTCGGTCCGTCCACGTCAGCTCGGGTCGTTCACACGTCCACATTAGCTCGGTCCGTCCGCATTTGCTCGATTCGTCGGCCCGTCCACACTGGCTCGGCCCGTCCACACTAGCTCGGTTCGTCGGTTCGTCCACACTGGCTCGGTTCGTCGGTTCGTCCACACTAGTTTGGTTCGTCCACACTCAGCATTACTCGCAAACATGCACATCCTTAAGAAGACATGCCGTATTTAATGCCTGGGACAAAACTTAAATTTTTGACCAACATATTCTGATCAAATAGGCCTATTCCACATGACCATGGAACCCCCCGCCACCCCCACCCCCCCACCACACACACCTGGCCCGGGTTGTCACCCTGTGACGGCAGGGCTGTCTTAGAGCAATGTGGAGACAATAGCAAGATTGATTTTTTTTTAAAACACCAGGCAGCCCTTCACCACACCAGAGCCCTAGGAGGTTGCCTATATGACTTAACAGACATGGTTAATGGAGGCCCTGACTGTCTTTCAATGAAAACCAGAGAAAAAAATTAAGTTTTATTACATGTAACATTATATATCAGAAGTTCTATACGCTTGATAAACAATAGATTTTTTGTTTGTTTTTCTGCTTCACTATTCTGCCACATGTGATTCAGCTCATCAATTCATTATCAAGCTTATATTGAGCTGAGCAGGGAAAGGACTTAAAAATATGAAAAATGTGCCATACGTGGTGTTCCGACAACTAAAACTGAGAACTTGTGTCAATAATTGATCACAAATACAGCGAGTGTATTTTGGGAAATAAATTTTATTAAACAGGGAAAAGGCAAGCAGCAGAAGCAATGAGTTTAATATAGTAATATTCTTAATAAGCCATGAAGACGTGAAAATAATCAAAATGAAAGACGAGCCTAATCAAACAGCTCCTTTCACTGAAGCAGGGCGTGGAACCGGACTTAAGCGAAGCAGCGGGGAGGTATTCGCAGCGTGAGAGTGGAATGCTGCACTCTGACCAGGAAACGCGGAAGCTCAGCTCTTAACAGCTCCAGGCAAGCAGCTGCATATCACCCAGCCTTTCAAAGGAAAAAAAAAAAAAAAAAAAAACCTTGAAAAGCCTAACGGAGTGGAAGCGTGCGTCTCATGAGAGAGAGGTGACCGAGAAAGTTTCTGTTCCAACCCTCCAGCTGAAACCTTAAGAACCGACGTTTAGTTATACACGACTGGCCAAAAAGCCGCTGGATGTGGGAAATAACTGCAACGACGTGAGCATAAAAGCAGCAACTGGGAAGGATGAGGACAGGAGCAAAAATAAAGTGATGTTCTTGCTCAACCTGAGCCAAACCTGCGGCACATTGCTGGCATGCCTTAGTCGCACACAGAGAAGGAAACAGAGTTGCAAAAATGACTCAGCCAGACACAGAGGCCTCACTCTTTCTTTCACACACAAACACGGCTAACCGTACAGTTCAGGCTATAGCATCTGTAACAGAGAAGAGGCTGAAGAAGTGTGTAACTACTAATTTACCGCATATGATTTAACATCAATGGCATTTAAACCTTATAATCTTTGCATGTAAACATGAGTGCTGATGCACGTGTTTGCGCACACTCTCATTAACGCCATTGACTGCTGAAGTGTCAACAAAATTTGCATTCAAACAGATTTCAATCTATCTAATTACTGATGTTGTTGGAGGCAAACAAACTTTTAGCAAGGATCGTTTGCCAATTCGAGCTTTCGTTTCCAGAATACATTAGTCTCTTGTTATGATTTTCACTCAAATTAAAAAAAGCTGCCAGTTTATAACGGCTTCATTCTGTTCTGATTGTCAAAGCAACCATTTCAGCAGTGCACCGCTTTAAACTAAGACAGATGCACAATATCATCTGCATCTTCTTACTCCTGCTGATTACTTTTTCACAAATCAACATATATATTACAAAAGACTGGATTTTAAGGATACGTAAAGAGAAAATGGGGATGCATACATCAGCCGAACCTCTATGCATACTATGCAATGCACAGAAGGCAGAAAAGGCTCTGGGTAAATATGAGGCCCTAATAACACGTCGCTCTGTTCCAACCTGTTAAATTTGGTCGTTTTACTTCTCAGAAATAAAAAAATACATAAATAAAATGATAGAAATCAGTCGCACGCCCCTGTCTAAACTCTAATGTTCTGGAAACAAACAGCTAAAATGTACATTTATTAATTTGGCTGATGCCTTTATTCAAAGCAAGATGCAATCCAACATACAGCTGAGAGGTTGAGGGTTAAGGGCCTTGCTCTCTGGCATTTAAAAAAACTCACAATCTCACGATCACTGGTTCAGAACCTTAACCACTGAGCCACCACTGCCCTCATTTCATGGTACCATGATTTAAAACTTAAAACTCATTTCATATCACACTTCTACACGAAAGATTACAGGCTACGCTAGTCGTGCTTTTCTTAATGAGCACTTCCTGAAATACCGGAGCTCTGACTCATGTCGTAACAGGCCTGCTGGGAAGGTTCCCGCTCCTTCTACTGCCTTGTTCTTCCTAAACCGGTGGCCGTTAAGAGCAGTCCTGGGGGAGCTCGGTGCTGAACGCTGGAGTGTTTATCTGCTCTTACACACCTCGTAACAACACATGGACAACACTACACTCCGCAGCGCTGTCCACAGGGACCCGAGAACAGCCTCGCTTTCCTTCTACAGTTTGGTCTAATTATTTCAATTTTCTAACATCAAAACAAAACATAGCTATTGCAGTAAAGACACATTTAGATTCAAGCCAAGTTGTTAATCATGGTGTGTTACTTCTGAGAAAAGAAACTGGAACGAATTGTAAAGTGAGCTGCATATAAAATGTTATGGCTATGAGATCATAAAACATTTGATCCATAACAACACGTTAGCCAACTTGTCATATTTTCACCGCCCAAAGTTATATATTGATACCAAATCAGATAAGACCTCAGTTAACCTTGTCAAGCAACCTGGCCATAAACAGCCTACCGCGTAAGCAACCTCACAGGTTCTAAGCACAGAGAATACAAAATAAGAGACTGTGAGAAAACTCTGACAATAATAATTAGCATCCAGTCCATAAACATTTTGCTAATGCCCACTGCAGCTACGGTCATATAAGATTTTATAGATGAATGACATAATGGGCTGAAGGTCCAGGTTGGATTAGAGAGAACCATGTGAAAGTAGGATGGACCATTAACCCCACTTGCAGAACACCTTTGGCTTAAGATAATGTTATATCGTGATGAGCAATTCTGAAATGGCTATGTTAATGCTAACAAACATACCAGACGGAAAACTGAGAAAACTGGATTTCTGTGTATTTCTACTAAAGGCTAACAGCAATCCTATTAACAAGTCCATAGTTTCCCCCCCACCCAACCAGATTATTTAATCCTTGCAATGCCGCTGAGGTGTTAGTGTCATCCTCTTTGTAAATGCATGATGTAATGGAAACCATAATATTGCAAACTTCGGTTATCAGGCCATAAAAGTTTTCATTCTGCTCCACGTCTACCGACAACTTTCTGCAAAAAGTGCACACCAGGCAGTTTACCTGCAGCCTATAACTTTAGATTCTTCTCCTTCCGAAACGAGACGTGATAAAACCACAGGCCATACAGTCTGCTGCTAAAACAAAAATTGATCCACTGCCGTATGCTCAGCTCTATGAGGCACGCTCATTATTCCCAGTGCTGGCAAGTCCTGACTGATTGCTAAATCGCTGTTATATTGATCTCAGGTCAGCTGTATTAGTTAAGGCAAACAGTGGTTGAAGGAAAAGGGTGGCATGTGATTTTCTCATCAATACATGTCAACGCTCGCAGGAAAATTTGGAATCCGATTTTTTTACACCCAGGGGGTTAAATGACTAAAACTTCAGCAAAGCGGTCAATTAAATGTTTACTAAATTTTACAACTTTAACTGCAGCTTGCATCTAATTTTTAACTTCAGCTTCTGCTGCTTGTTGTTAAAGCTGGGCCAAAAAAGCTGTGCTCAGTGTGTGTGTGTGTGTGTGTGTTCGAAAAGGAGTTGGGAAAGTGTGTGAACACCTACTTAGCTCTCGTGATTAAATTACTGTCAAACTTCACTGCAAATCCCAAAACCCTCCCTTATTAGCTCATTTCTCAACCCACACACACACACACACACACACACACACACACACACACACAGTAGAGAATAGGGCTGCACAATTAATCATGTTTTAATCATAATCACAATTTTTGGTTTCCTCAATTAATTAAACATAATGAACTATCATATAAGTGAGCGTTAGCCAGGTAGCTAACATTAGATATCTTTCAAACATGACCACACACACACACACACACACAATGTTTCCCTTCAGTTTATACTTCATAAAGAAAGAACCAGCAAAGGAAAAGGAAGTATGCAGAGTTTTGTGCTTGAACAATAGAACCTCATAATGAGAAAATACTTTCTCCAGACTGCAGTTTCAAAGGTGCACACCTATCTGAGACAATTGTCATTATTTTTATTTATTTTCCCTCAATACTTTACTTGACATATTTGTATATATATATATATATATATATATACACACACGTCATCAATATGCACAAAATATGTATGTGGTTAAAAAAATAAAATAAAATAAATAAAATAAAAACCACCCTTTTACCCACATACACACATCAGATATCTCTTAATGTAGAAAGCATTGTGGTTAACACCCCTGTTTATCTTTCCTCTGTTCTGCAATAATGCTGTGCCTTTTCTACTCTCATATGACTCATATGTGAGCACATCAGTCACTACACGGCTCAGGTCGGTAAAAGAGAAAATAAAATCAAATAAAACTTCACCGTCATGGCTAAAGAACAAAATAATCTACAGTTTGATTATTCACCTGCTCAAAGACACCTCATTTATCTCACCGTGTTTAAACCATCCTGGAGTGCAGACCTTTAGGGCTAAAACAGATGTCCCCTGATGTAGAGTGAGAAAGTTGATGCTTATCTTTCTCCCATTTGGAGCCAGTTCTCTTGATGCTGGGATATAGAAACGCTCTAAAGCAGACACTCAAAATTAACAGAGCCCATAAGCAGCAATTTAGACCGAAGGAAATAACATAGCCAAGGTGTCCACTAGTCATTTGTGCTTTTTTTTTGAGCAAGGTGTGTCACTGCACATCGAGAGGAAGGTGTTGTCCAGGGCTAGAGTCTAGACTTAAACATAAGGCAGAAAACAAATCTAAAGACATGCTTGTTTAGGCTGGCCCGTGCTAAATGTATTGTGGCATATTATTGAATATATTTGACTTTTGTTCCATTTTGTCTTGTTTTAGGATTGTTGCCTGGAACTTGATCCTTTTTTAATATTCGTTCATCTTTTATGTACGTGTACATTTTATTCAATTTTACCTTAGCAGTTTTGGGACGCCATTTTCTTCGTCCTGTTTTATTTTGTGGCGTTAGTGTTAATTCGACAGAAAAAAATATTCGGCTCTTAGACGCATTTCTGGCAATTCTCTCTCGAAAGATTCTGCACTGATGCACGAAACGCCATAATTGGACTTTTACACTCTTTAAAAGGTTGCTAAAGGATTCTTTGGACGGTTATCCGTTCTAGCTTTTCAAAAGGGTTTTACTTGGAACCTTTTCTGAGAGAAATTGATTGTTGTAGGGTTCTATATAGAACCTTTAAAAGGTTCCCCCATATGAACTAACTAAAGGACCCACTAGGGTGCTAGATGTAACCTTTGTGCATCATTTTTAGATGAGAAATGTCAACAGTACCAAACATTTCTGATTACTCTAAACACAATAGGGGGGGGGAAATGGGTCTTCAAGGGTTCTTTGGATAGTTACGGGTTATTCACGTCCTAAAGGGGCTGTACTTGGAAAACCCTCTCTGAACAGGAAACCCTAAACCTTTAAGGATGTTGATCAGAGGGTCAAACCAAATAACCCCTAAGGATGCAAGATGGAGTGTAGTGGTTTACATGATTGAGGAAAATGATGTTATAAAAGCAGCAGGTGGTCAAAGAAGAAAAAAAATCAATCATAGTGTAGGGTGTAGAAATGAAAAACTGAGACGCATCAAGATGCAGAGTCCCATCATGGCTTCCTGAATCGAATTTGAATCCAATTGTGAAGTCCCTACACGGTTACAAAGAAAGGTTAAATCTCGAACCCTTAAGGGGCCATTGGCTGTCCCTCTGGGTGAACCCTTAAAGTGTAGAACCCTATAACTGAGTATTCCCCTATTGGAAAGTAGAAGCCATCAAGGAAGTTTTGTTTTGTAGAGTGTAGCAAATCCCTCCCCCTGGCTAAATCCTTCCATCATGTTGATTTCATTTTCAGCATTTAAAAGTGATGTTACACATTTCCTATTTAGTGATACGTCTTTGAGGAATAAAAGAAAGTGCGATGTAAGGACAATTTTACCATCATCAATTGGATTCTTCTTCTTCTCATCATAGACGAGAATGCACCTTTATTGTCACATACACAAGTACAGTGCAGTGAAATTCATTCTTCATATCCCAGCATGTTGGTAAGCTGGGGTCAGAGCGCAGGGTCAGCCATGATACAGCGCC
>JAOUQW010028824.1:0-10540 GCA_028565825.1 Olivaichthys viedmensis
ATATGTATTTAAAATGATGATACTTTAAGATGTCTTCAGTAGAGGTAACCAGTAGAGGCTGCATGTCTTCACCAAAGTTTGTCCTACGAAAACTGACAAGTGTAACATGGTTATTGCTAGCCTTTTTTTTTTATTTAAACAAGCCTACCACAGGTTGGTCAGTTTTTAAGAGCCCGATTTGACATATTTAGACCTTTCATTTTGTCATTATTTATTCAGTTTTTATTATTCATTCATTAGTCTCCTACGGCTCATATAGTTCTGTTGGAAATGACAGCCTGTCCCCTTGTTAATTGTGTAGCCAATGTATGGGCCTACCTAAAACAGAATAGCTTACTGAACATTTCTACTTATAACAACATTACTTCACACAGTACATTCAATGAACTATTACAGGTATCATTTGTTGTCAGTTGGATCTATAAACACGGTATAAGTTAGTTTAGCATTTAGGATTGTTGTCTAGATTGGAGGTCTTTTTACAGCTATGGCCCCCTTTTCAGCGTAAAAAAGATCCATAGACCACCGTATAATAGCAGCACATTATCACTCTATTAACATAATCCAACTATTCAAACGTTAAGCACATTAGGCAAATATGCACCCTCAGATTTATTCATTGGGACCAACAGAGGTTTTTATTCCTGAACCTTTCACACAAAGAAACCAAACCCGTTACACTGTGTTTAAAGATTCGAAACGTTTTGTATTCTATTAACAGCAATTTTCCTCGTTATATTACATTTGCGGTTAGATTCAAGTTGACATTATTTATGCTTATTATTTATTGAGCTATAGATTAGGAAATAAACAAATTCCTTTAAGAAACAAAATAGTGTGACTGGGATTATTGTAAACCCATTCAATTCAAATGACCAATCAATTAGGCTTATAACTATAATAACTAAATAATAACCATAACAACTTTGATTGCAATCTTCACCTCTGTAACGTGTGTGAGACATCTGTGAGGAGTTAAAAAGAAATAACAATTTATTGATGATAATGATAGTAGCTGATAGTGATCTCCACCGTCGTCATGTTATAAAAAAAATTGGCCCATATGTCACAGGGCCCTGGAGGTCTCCGGACCCCACTTTGAGAACCACGGGTATAGATAACTGTGGCTACTTCTGAAACTACCATACTAAATAGAATGTCGAAATAGTTGTTAGGGGAGAATGGGGTTGGTTGTCACAGTACTTATATCTGGTACAACATGGGGTGCTGTTTAAAAATGTTGATATGAATTGCATTAATGTGTTCATCTTATGACAGTTTTTCAATATCTACATTATCTACAATATCTACATGCAATATCTGCATTATTTAGCCATTTAAACATTAATTCGATAAATTGATTTAAATTTAGTCAATTTTTGTCAAGCAAAATGTTCTTTTGACAAATGTCTTCTACATTCATTGCTTTTTTGGCATTCTCCACTGTGTCAGGTTTGTGGTAGGTGGGAGAAGGTGGATACAATTGCAAGTCATTTTATTCACACGATACACACTCATATACAAACGGAAACTACACGCAGACATTGACAAAGACATCGACTGAAACACCGCCATAAACATGAACAATGTCCGACAACGTACACAGAAACACAGGGGTTAAAATACACACACTGATTAGGGATTAACAAGAAACAGCGGGGAACACTCATTGATGGAATAGGGGCGTTAACATACCAAGACCAAACATAAACAATAAGCAAATAGAGCTAGTCGCCATGGCAACTGCCACGCGTGACCATCGCAGAAGTTCAAGCCGGGGAGTTCATGACAGAACACTCCCTCTGGCTCCCGAAGCGCAAACAGGAGAGCCCTGGACCCGTGGGATCCATGTCCTTGTCCAGATGGTTGTCCGGAGGTGAGGCAATCACCTCCTCCACCACACTTGGGAGCGGAGCAAAGACATACTCTCCCCAAGCCGGAGGTGGAGACAGCGGGGTCAGGAAGCTGAGCAACGCCCTCGGCGGTGCCAGGAAGCGGAACGACTTCCTCCGGATAGTCAGGGGACTGAGCGACACCCGCAACAGGGTCCGGGAACTGAATGACGCCTTTGTCGGTGTGTCAGGAATGACCTCTGCACTGGTCTCTGGTGGTGCAGGAATGACCTCAGCGCTCATTTCTGGCGGTGCAGGAACAACCTCCGTGCTGGTCTCTGGTAGTACAGGGATGACCTTGGCTCTGGTCTCTGGCAGTGCAGGGACGACCTTAGCACCAGGTAGCGGAACGACTTCCTCCGGATAGTCAGGGGACTGAGTGATGCCCACAACGGGGTCCGGGAACTGATTGACGCCTTTGCCGGTGTCAGGAACGATCTCGGCGCCTGTCTCTGGTGGTGCAGGAACGATCTCAGCGCTTGTCTCTGACGGTGCAGGAACAACCTCCGCACTGGTCTCTGGTAGTAAAGGGACGACCTCTGCGCTGGTCTCTGGCAGTGCAGGGATGACCTTAGCACCAGGAAGCTGAACGACTTCCTCCGGATAGTCTGGGGACTGAGCAACGCCCGCAACGGGGTCCGGGAACTGAGTGACGCCTTTGTCGGTGTCAGGAACGACCTTGGCGCTGGTCTCTGGCAGTGCAGGCACGACCTCGCCGCTGGTCTCTGGCAGTGCAGGAACAAATGCTAACAAAATCATTTTACAATATTCCAATCATTTTGTGCAGAACACTCTATCATTATATTGTAGCATTAGCACAAAGATAAAGTGGTGCTGTTATGCTGTTTTCTGTTTAATAAAGAGCCATTTCTGATTTTAAAATAGTTCCTGCTCAAGTGTCTTCTTCGCCGACGCTACACTGGTATCAGAAGGGAGATAACCAGCTGCAGCAAATGATTCAACTCTTGAAGGTGCTGGGCCAAGTGTCTGACGCGAGAAGGAAAGAGAAGCCGAGACAGCAGGAGGCGGAAGATGGCGGTGAGGCCCCACGGGACCTGGGTACCAAGGGGTACGCCTGCCCAGCTCCTCCCGATGGGGCTAGCCAGCCACGATGGCGGCCAAACACAGGAGCGGCTCACGAGAGGCTTGGAGAGCGCGGACAAAGACATCACCACCGTGTCAGCCACCGACAGTAGGGATTATACGCCTGCACCGAAACAATGGCGAAGGCCCCGGGAACCCTATGAGGTCCAGCTGAACAATGATGGTGAAATTCTGCGGCTGGTCATTGGCGGTGACAGCAATACAGCTAGGTCTGGCGTTAGAGGGAAAAGCGATGCATGTGCTTCTCGATGTCCTCGCAGCGGAATGCAGGAAATTGACAGCGCTCACAGCAGCTCTACGACGCTGTTACGGCCAAACACCAGCCCCTGAAACTCTATTACTTTCTAATACTGTTAAGTCGGAAAAAGGGCCGAAGCTGGGGGGGTTAGCTGCTGAGCTTCGCAGTCTGGTGCACCAGGCATACCCCCACTTCCCCAGAGGTACAGCATAACCCTGGTCGACACTGAGTCAATCATCTCTATCCCCTGCCCGGGGGTGCTGCCAGGTACCTACAAGAAAGCCCCCCGCAGGCTGGACGACAGAGGACGCAAATCTGAAGTCCTTCACCAGCTTGACGGTGCCCGTGCTGGGAAAGAGGCAGCTCACAGTCAAAGTATGGGGCTGGCGGCACGCGCACGAGTTCTGGCTTGCTCCCATTCGTGATCCGTGCATCGTGGGGCTAGATTTCCTCACAGCAGTTGAAGCTTCACTGAGCCTGAATGACGGTACACTCCACATAGACCGAACAAAGTTTCAGCTCATTCACAACAGGAAACCGCAGCAGCAGAAGAGGTGCGAAGCGAACACAGCGGATGTTCAGTCTCAGCTAGAGGAGCAATGTTGTCACTGTGAGTGGCTGGTGGCTAAGTGTGAGCAGCAGGAGAGGTGCGCAGCAGCAGAGACTGCACAGGGTGACGAGGCTGTTCAGGGTTTTATCAAAGAGGAGCTAAGAGTAGCGCAAAGAGTAGCGTCACGGGCACTGTGCACTGTCTCACCAGCAGCAGCAACAGGATGCAAGCAGCCACCTGAAAAGAGCTTGCGACACCCGGTGCCGCCTATGCGTGCTGGGGACCGTGTGTGGTTGTTTATACCACGATGGTGTAAGGGATGCTGCCCTAAATTGGAGAGTAACTGGGAAGGCCCCTGTGTGGTGGTCCATCAGAGGTAGTGTACCGGGTACAGATGGGGCGAAAGACTGTAGGGGTACAACGGGATCGCCTTGCCCCGTACCAGCCCACTGTGGACTTTAAGCAGGACTGTTGTTCAGAGAGTGGTGCTGTTATGCTGTTTTCTGTTTAATAAAGAGCCATTGTGTCTTCTTCTATTTGGTTATTATCAATTTTTTGATTCAAGAAATATGACAGCCCACCTAAAAATCAGTACAACCAACCCCATGTTTCCCTACCATAGGCCCACTTATCATAGCATATTTAGCAGGGCAATATGCACTAATCTCTGCTTGTTATTTGCAGAGTCGGGATGAGCTCGGTAGCCGCAGGCCGCCTGCAGGAGCTGCAGATTTCCCGGCTGCTGCAGTGTGTGCGCGCGAGAGACGTTGCGCAGATCGAGAAGCTGTTGTGTGCGGGCGTCCATGACCTTATCAGCATGACGGAGCCGTGCGAGGGCAAAGGCGTCCTGCACGTGGCCGTGGTGGCCAACGACACTGACATGGTTGAATTGCTGACGCTTCACGGCGCCTGTCCTGATGTCCAGGACAAGCGAGGACGCACGCCCGTGATGCTGGCAGCCGAACTCGGACATGACGGCGTAGTCACTCTGCTGGCCAAGAAGCACGCAGATATGAACCTGACAGACATAGAAGGGAAAGGTGGGGTATTTAATTCAGAAAATATAGCATATTCTTTAGGCTCTTTAATCTGTTTAACTTTGTAGGCATTCTTCAGTTTCTCCATGTTGTGTAAAGTCTTTGGCACTATAGCGCAGTGTTTTAGGTTTTGGCCCATATATCCATACTAAAATCGTATACTAATTACGTACTATTTTATTATAGACATGATTGTGCTTAATGGTAATTGTAACTGCTTATGCATTTGTATATCCATTACCTGACTTGTCCAGGTCAACAACCAACTGCCTCATTTGTTTTGTTTTTCCACATGGTGATGATGACAGAGGTGGGTAAAGTAGCCAAAAACAAGTAAAAGCACGCTTACTTTGTAAACTAATGACTCAAATACAAGTATTCATCCAAATAACTACTTGAGTAAGGTAAAAAAAATTATCTAGTGAAAAAAATCTACTCAAGTAGCACATTAATTATAACATAGGATCAGATTTACATTTCAGATCAAGCAGTGGTGGTAATGATGAAATCAAAACCATTTAATACAAATAAATGGAGACAATAATGATTGAAACTCATGTATCAAGTTAACATCATACAGTATTATATCATACAGAAAGTACACACCTTATCTGTTAAACAATGTTAACAACATGCATAGCATTTTCTGTGTGCTAGCTAGGTGACATGGTAGGATTTGGCAAACAACTACTAGGGCTGTCATATTCCATTAGATAAAATAGCAATTTATTTATGTAAAAGACTTAGTATTTGAAGGCATTAAAATTAGATATGGAACTGATCCAATATACAGTATCGGTATTGGGCCGATATCAGCAGAAAATGCTGGATCAGATATCGGAGGGAAAAAATCCAATCTGATTCTATAACAAATCTAGATGTTGTATTTATTTCCTGCTATTAAGTTGTTGGTGTTTTTTTTTTTATACCTTGAACAGTTTTATTATATTGGAATTACATTTATATTTTAAATTGCCTAATTTTGCACACATTTGCATTGTGGTTTTTTTTTTTTTTAAATATTTTATTTGAATAAAAAAGCTGCACTTTTGTGAAAGTCATATTGATGGCTATGTATTTCTTCCTGTAGGCTGGTAGAGTGTTTGAGTAGTTTGAGTATGGTAATTTCAGATGGACATCTTAAGTGGAGCTTCAAATAAAAATCGCTAATTTTAAAGCTTAGGTCTAGTAGTAAAAAAAATATTGCTCATTTTAAAGCTTAGTAGTTAAAGTAAATCAGCTGATACCCAAGGTTTCAGTAATAGTGGAAAAGAAAAAGTGGTATCGTGCCATCCCTAATTAAAAATATTAACAACCCTCATATTGTATATGGCCATTCAAAAACAGAAATAAAATGTAGCTGGAAGAACATAGTCGAATGTAAAAGTACATTTTTGTTGTCACTAATTAACTTGAGTGCAATTTATTCCAAAAATTACTTATATAAATGTAACAAGGGAATTTATGTAGCATGTTACTGCCTGCCAACCCACTTCTGATGACAAGGGGGGGGTCATGTGTGCAACCTTATATTTATACTCCAGGGAAACAAGAAATGGTCAAAATAGAGTTCCTGAAGACTGAGAGCTTTTAAAAAGACATTTTTTAAATTTTGCAACATAAGTGTTCGAGAGAAAATACTATAATTAATTAAAAGGCATTCTTATGAGAATGATTTTATTAGAAAAAAGGTAAGTAGTTTCTCTCATTGTTTGAGTGGAGAATTTGAGTAATGTTTGTTTTGTACAATTTTCTCATTTTCATGATTTTCATGATTCTGGAGTTGAGGGTAATCACACACTCTGCCTCAAACTGCAACACTCTTCTCAATTTCAAGCCTTAGAACATTGATTCTGCCTTGTTTTCAAACCCTTACATTGTTGCTTGGAAATTTATTTTAGAATTGTTTTTTAGAACATTTATATTAGTATCTGCAACTGAACACAATATCAGTGTTTGTGTGCAATAGCCATGTTTTGTGGACAAAACATAAATAGATGTGATACTAATGCTTCATGTAGAGCCTTGACATAATCCTCTACAGTGCCATATTTATTGCATTTTTCAACTCCACTACTTGAGTTGCACAAGTGCTGCTACAAGTGATAAAGTAGATGGAGTATCTAGATGACCAATTGACTTATTGAAATACACTCTTTCTCCCCATGCTAAAATATTGATGAGGTTTCAAGCATACTTCAGGGTACAGTAACTCCACAGACTAAGTGACACTCCAACAATCCTTTAATTCATTTGTCACGTAAGTTAACAATCGGCATATCATCTCTGGAGAGCAGACACAGCAGGGTACAGAATCTTCTCTTTGTGGATGATGATGGAGGTCTGTCTAATTACAGATCAGTGTAGGTCCAGTTAAATCTTGTTTGTAATATGATCTGACTTTGGCTGCTCTCCTAGGTGTGCTTTTCTACTGCCTCTGCCCCACCAAAAGACACACACGCTGCCTGCAGGTGGCACTGAACAGCAAAGCAGATGTAAACAACGTGTCAAATGCGGGCATGCCGCTTTTCCTGCAGGCCTGTGAGAACGCTCAGGAGTGTGAGGGCATGTGCCTCAGCCTGCTGGAGAGGGGGGCCAACCCCAATGCCATCAATCAGGTGGGCCAGCCCAGGAATGTATGCTGAGGAGTGTGTCCTGTGTGTGCCAAGTGTGAGTAAGCAAAGAGACGTGTGTGTGTGTATTTAAGATTCTTATGATCTGATAGACACTTATCATAGTTCTGTTTGTGGATGTGTGTGATGGCAAATAGAGTATTTTAACTGCCCAAAGAAGCATTTCAGATCAAGGACATTTTAAAATGATCAGTTCTACAAAATGACATGTAATGCATGCAGAGCCGGCCCGTGGGCCTAGGTGAACTCTTGAAGAGATCCCTACAAAAATAATTTTAGCCCACCAAGCAAAATCTGTCCAGACACAAAAATAACAGAATTATTCAAGAGAATAGGCCTTAAATCATATAAAATAAACATTTAAAAAATGAATTATTTATTAAAATTTTCCACTCAAATGGAAAAACCTTTTCTGGAACAGAAAACCATTAATTCAAGAACTTCTTATTTTCTTTCAAAAATATGTGGAAAAATTATTGTCAACCATAGAGAATATTTAAAATACACGCAAATTGTCATTCTTTTAGAAAAATCTGCTTTTTTATTGATTTCAGTCTCCAGATACTCTGCTGCCTTTGACCATTTCCTGTTTCTTTAGTGCATTAATATGAGATTTCACACATGTAAATCCTTTTGCTGTCCATCACAAAGGGAAAAAAACCAAAGCGCTTTTAACACAAAGGAGACAGATGGTTGTTGACCTGTACAAGTCAGGTAATGGATATAAAAATACATCAGCAGTTAAAAATACAATTATGCACAATCAGGGCAATAATTAAAAAGTAAAAAAAATTTGGAACAATTGAAGATTTGCAGGAATTGGACGCATGAGCATACGACCAGGGAAACAGGGAAGTTTTAGACCCAACCCTCAATAACAATGACCAATTAAAAGGCCCTTTCCTGCATTTTTAAGTGAGGAGGAGGTAGCGCTGGTCAGCATGGATACAGCATAGGGAGGGGGATGGAGGTAATAAACCAATTTGTGACTAGCATGGCACAAAGTATGTCCATAGTCCTACACAATCCCTAATAATAGAATGATTACCTATCAGTGATAATACACCATTGCACCACCATCAGCATGTTTGATGAAAAAAGGGGACTGCACACAGTATGGTGCTGGATCATTGATGCATTGGGGTTGTTTTGCATCTGGTGGTCCAGGGGCTCTTGTGAAGATGAAATTTTGTTAAGTACCAGGATATTTTAGTCCAAAACCTGGTTGCCTCTGCCAGGAGGTTAAGACTTGGCCATAGATGGATATTTGAATTCAATTAAATTTTATTTTATAGCGCTTTTAACAATAGACATTGTCACAAAGCAGCTTTACAGAAATCCAGATGTAGATGTAGATCCCTTATGGGCAAGCCAGAGGCAACAGTGGCAAGGAAAAACTCCCTGAGACAAGGAAGGAGGAAGAAATTTTGTATGCATAAAAAAGTCACCATTTAACATTTACAAACTGATAGTCAGATAAGATCTGAGTCTGTCAGATAAGATCTGAGCCACAACAAAATTTTCTGGTTCATCTGGAAGAATATTGTAATCTATAGTATTGAAAGCTGCATTAAGATCCAGTAATAGACACAACCCTGATTGGAAGCCAGTAGTAGATCATTTACTGCTTTAACCAGTGCAGTCTCAGTACTGTGATGAGGCCTAAACCCTGACTGAAATATTTTATGTATATGGTTCCAATACAAGTTTAAGGTTAGCTAAAACCTTTTCTAGAATCTTGGCGATAAAGGGGAGGTTTGATATTGGCCTATAGTTCAAAATTCATCTGGGTCAAGGTCAGGTTTCTTAATCAATAACCGCTAGTTTAAAAGATTTAGATACATATCCAATGCTGAGGGAGGTTCAATAGCTTCTGATAGTATTTCTTTACGAAAATGCGTAGGTACCGGATCTAGTACACAACTTGAGGATTTAGAGGAGAAGATCAGGGAAATTAATTCAGGCTGTTGAAATGGGGTAAAGAATTCCAATCGCTCTACTGCTGTGGTTTTATTGGCCTCTATGTAATTAGGTATCAGATTGTCTGACGTTAAATTCATACTCTGAATTTTCTGTCTAATGTTTTCAATTTTGTTACAGAAAAAATTCAGTCTGTGCTTCGATGGCTATCTTGTTCCTAGTTAACTTTGCTACTGTTAACTTATTTTTGTTGTCTAGCAGCAGTAAGAGCCTTTCTATAGTTAAGAAGGCTCTCCATCCACACAATTTGGAAGATTATCAGCTTAGTTTGACGCCATTTATGTTCTGTTTTAAGATGTGTGTATGATCATTATACTAGGGTGAGAGCCTTTTCCCCCTAATTATTTTATTTTTGAATGGGGCTAAATTACCTAGTGTAGAGCGAAACATTGACTCCAAGCATTCAGTTACTTGATCTAGTTTTGTAGGGTCACAGGGCAAACCAATCAAAGCCAATAAATCTGAGAGATTTTCAATAAAGCTGGGTACGGTAGCCGACATGATTGTGCACTTAATGCGGTAGCGAGGCGAAGTGCATATATCATGATTACGATGCAGTTTAAATGAAATGAGGTAGTGATCTGAAATAATTTCAGACTAGGGTAGGGTAACTATGTTTTCTGTATCCATGCCAAATGTCAGTATTAAATCGAGGGTGTGGCCGCCGTAATTAGTGGATCCTGTTATATAGAGTGATGCCCACTGAGTCTAATATAGACACAAACGCTGCTCTCAGAGGGTCATGTGGATTATCAAAATGAATATTGAAGTCTCCAACAATTATTGTTTTTTCTACTGAAACGACTAGATTTGATAGGAAGTCTGCAAATTCTTGTAGAAATTAGAATAGGGCCCTGGTAGCCTGTAAATACTGATTAGTGAGAATGACTGAGTAGACGTTTTTTTGTGGCTACATCAATTACATTGGGGTCCAAAAGTCTGAGACCACATTGAAAATCGAGAAAAAATTTTTATTGCCACTGTATGGCACTCTAAAATGTTTTGCCAAAACTGGATCAGTTGTATCCCAAGCACGATCAGGCGCAGACCAAAAGTGAGCACACCATCAGAAGAGCAATACATAAAGCTTTGTTCACTGAGAGAGA
>JAOUQW010028825.1:0-10539 GCA_028565825.1 Olivaichthys viedmensis
AACAGAAGGGTTTATGTAAGGAGACGAACAGAAGAGAGATTGATACCACAGTGGATCAAAACAACAGTGAAACATGAGGGTGGATTTTCAATGTGCTCTCAGACTTTTGGACCCCACTGTATGACTTTTGGCTATGCTAACTCTGCTGTTTTAGTGCTTATATTTTTACTACTTGTTTCAATTTCCCCCAATATAATTTCACCAGTTCTGTGATCCACATGCTAATAGCTTCATAGTCCTAGGTCTCCAAAGCTTACTTGATATTGTCTGTTAATGCTCAACTTTATTGTAAGTTTCTAAAATATGATTCAGTATAATTACTGCATACATTTCTCAGCCTGATAGGTTTACCTAGTTTGAATATAAGGAAAATATATTGAAAATGCATCATCACTGCAGTTGCAGGGTACAGAAACTCCTTCTTTAGCATGAAATTAAACTTTATTTCGGAGTGTGATTTGGTCATCACTTCCTCTTTCTCTCAAACTGTTCAAAAGGTTCCACAAGTTGAATACTTTTATATCTAGAAATTAACTTTTATATCTAGAAATTAACTGTCAAACTGTCTTTGAGGCATTTTCTGCATCGACTTGTTTCTCCTTCATAACATGACATGTGGAATATACTACAGACTCTATAGTTCAGATTAAAAATGTCCCATATTCTAGTATATATTATTCATGTGTCAATGACTCATGAAGTAATGAATATCTTTATTGACACACTCACTAACCTCATTACCAATCATTAATGTATTTGAAATTTGAGTTGAAATGGAAAAAGGAATAGAAAAAAAAAAACATATTTCAGTGATTTCAGTTTCTGTAGCAACAGCGATCAATGAACTGGTTTGCCAGGGTGGCCAGGAATATAAACTATTACTGACAAAAGATTGTACAGTGTGTATGCACCTTTTGTACCAGATGAGAGAGACAATAACCCTCCCATATACAGTATACAGGTTGTCCCAAAATATTTAAGCAGAAATATTTAAGAAGAAAATGAGCAATGTATGTTACAACATTACAACAAAATACAAATAATAATAATTTGTATGTGTTACGGAATAATAAGCTGAAACTTATTATGGGGTTAATCTTTTAATCTTTCCTAGTTCTGAGAGTTTGGACTTGAAATGAAAAAGCTCTATATAAATAAAGATTTTATTATTACTTTTTTATTTTAAAAAAATTATTTTAAGATTTAAATGCATATAAAAAATAATTGATATTTAGACAAAACAAAGGTGTCTATAGTGTCAAACTAACAGAGGAAATAAGTGGAATTCCTAATTAGTCTTAATTGTTGAGTGCTGTTTTAATACTACTTAATAGGTGAGCCTAATAAACTACCGGTCCTTTTATACTGTAGTCTGTCATACATTATAGGAGCAGGAAATTAAAACCATGGTCCTATCAAATAACTAGTCTTTCACAAAAATTGAGGTATACCTAATAAAGGGCCCCCCAAGTTTATTCTGTATTTGAAAATGTATTGTTAAAATTGCATTTGCTCTATACATGTTTAATACAAAACGATAAATACAAAACTTTCCATTTCCATTAGCCTTTGTAGCAAAACATCACTCATGTGAGGCCAATAAAGGCTGACATGACGAACAGTGTACGGGCAGATACCCATTAGGTACAATCATAGAGTAAACATTCATTCATTCATTCATCTTCAGTAACCCGCTTTGGTTAGGTCAGTGTTGCGGCGGATCTGGAGCCAGGCGGGAATACACCCTGGATGGGACACCAGTCCATTGCAGGGTATCCCACACACGTTCATTTATACCTTGGGGCAATTTAGAGTCACCAATCCACCTATTTTTGTTGGGAGAAAAGCTGAGTACCCAGAGGAAATCTATGCAGACACTGGGAGAACGCGCAAAACTTCACACACACAGCAACCCGCGCTTAGGATCGAACCCCATACCCTAGAACTGTGAGGTGGCAACGCTACCCGCTGCGACACCATGCCACCCTAGGTTAGACATATTACACCTAATAAAAGTGTCAGTGGAAAATAGCTAGTTACTGAGTGTACTTTTAAAAAAAAAAGGAAAAAAAAGAAAGAAAAGCAGAGCTTTTTGAGAACTACTTTATTCTGCAGCTTAAAAAAAGTATCTTTACAAGTTTTGTAAGAATCAACGACAGGAAGTTTAATAAATGGCTTGGCTCCAGTTGTAACATGAACCTGATTTTAAGAAATTAATCACACGACCAGTTCATTTATTTCAGGTATACTATGTACTGGAAATTCAGCGACAAAAATGTGCAACATTTGGATTACAAAATATAACGCATTTTTGAGAACGAGGTATGTTTGAGGTATCAAGAAGGTAAGCTTGTTCTATTACAAAATAACACATACCGTATGTCTCAATCTTGGAAGTCCTGCTCCCTAGTTAGGGATTTTAAAAAAATTACGATACTTACATTATTTACAAATATGTTCATGATAAACTGTTAGTTATCTCTCTTTTTCGGCAGTGCCATGGTATTACTGTGGGTCTGTGAACACTGGTTTGATTCGACAGAGACATGCTCAGTTCTGATTGTGGACTCTATATCATCCGATACGCTTACCCGCTTCTTCTTCTTCTTAATATTTACTACTAATTCACCCCCTGAAGATGCAATACTGTCCTCTTTACTATGGTATGTGACTGAAACCTCTCTTGGTTCCTCTACAGCACTTGGTTCAGTCACGATGTCTGAACCCTCATTCTGACCTGAATCGATCATGTTCCTTATTTTCTTTTTCTTCTTTTTCGGCAGTGCCATGGTGTTACTGTGGGTCTGTGAACACTGGTTTGATTCGACAGAGACAGCGACATGCTCAGTTCTGATTGTGGCCTCTACATCATCATCTGATTCTCTTACCCGCTTCTTCTTCTTCTTCTTCTTCTTAATATTTACTACTAATTCCCCCCCTGAAGATGCAATACTGTCTTCTTTACCATGGTATGTCACTGAAACCTCTCTTGGTTCCTCTACAGCACTTGGTTCAGTCACTATGTCTGAACCCTCATTCTGACCTGAATCGATCATGTTCCTTATTTTCTTTTTCTTCTTCTCTGAAGTTGTTTCCAAAAGTTTCGATGGCGTACTGCTCTCCTGGCACACATCATGTTCCGCATCCTCTGGATACATATCTAGGTCTGTTTCTGACTCTCTTTTCTTCTTCTTCTTCTTTTTTTTCTTGCTCTTAGGCTGTAGGGTATCTTCTGAGTGCAATACGGGTTGGCCACTTTCAGAACCATCACATGGGTATGCGTTGTTCCTGTTCCCTTTCTTTCTGTCACTGGCAACATCTATTAATTTAATTTCCAAACGTGCCTCAGGTTTTTTTTTACGTTTCTGTCCACTACTTGGGGCTTCTTTCTCCACTGTTCTCAGTTCAGTATTGTGCGAATGTGAATCAACCTCATCACGCTCCAAACACCCAAAGTCGTCAGAAACCACAGATGGTATATTATTTTCCATCTCTTTCCTTTTATTCTTTTTCTTTTTCTTCACGGGTGCCGATTCACCAAGTCCAACCTCCTCGTGAATTTCTGCAGACTCTGAATTAATAGTTTCCTTTGTGGCAGTTGAAGGTTTGGTGGTTTGCAGCTCTCCAAGTCCACTAAACATGGACACATTTTCAGATGATGCCTCCTCTTCATGACCCATTTCAGTGTCACAAGATGATCTGTCCTTTTTCTTCTTTTTCTTTTTCACTTTTTTCACTAGAACCACCTCAGGTGCTTGCTGCTCAGAATCCTGAATAGTCTCTAGAATCTCCACTTGCACTGTGGTCTCTACCAGACAAGTCTCAGAATCCACATTTTCTTTGCAGACCTGCTCTCGCCGCTTCTTTTTAACCGTCTTTTTTGGGGTGACAGAGTCATCTGCCTTTAGATCTATACTAATCTCTGGTTGGAATTTTATGCCGGCTGGTATGTCACAGCTGTCCTTCAAGGGTTCTCTAAAATTATCAGTGGCAATCTCTTCCTCTTGTCTTTCTCCACCAACGTCCTCTATAAACCCTTGCTTCTTTTTCTCCACAGTTTTGGTTCGAGTGGTACCATGGCCCGAATCAGACTCTTCACCACATTGGGGGTTGACCATATAATCAGACATCGCAGACCTTAATTCCCTTTTCTTTGCTTTCCTTTTTTTTTTCCTTAGTGATTCAAAACCTTCAGATTGAACGAGATCTTCACTGGACTCTCTGTGAAATTTTGTACTGCTGTCCTGTTGGCTAACCTGACTAGGAAGATCAGTTCTTGTCAGTTGTTCAGGTCCACCAGCTATAGACACCAAAGATTCAGAATCTGGGCAGGCCGTCTGTATGGCCTCCTCTACACCAGTCCCTTCATCTTCCTGAGGCACTGGTTGACCGTGCTTCTTCTTTTTTCTCTTTTTCGTTGCTTTAGTTCCACAGACTTCAGTAGTTTGTGCCTCAGAGTCCTGAACTGATAGAAAAGAGTCTGGAGAGACACTGTTTATTGGCAAGGTATCTGCTGGTTCCTCCAACAATTTGGCATCTTTGTCCTTTTTTCTTTTTTTCCGCACTGTTTTCAGCTTGGCGACGTCATCAAACTGAGATGCAGAACCCTCATTCTGACCCGTATCTGCCTGTGTCAGTGCTAGGCTATCAGAGATCTCAGATGCTTCAGCCTTTTTACTTTTCTTCCTTTTAAGAAAGTTTAGTCCACCATAAGTAAACAACGGACTCTCTACTGCTTCCATCGCAGTCTGCTTTTCCTGTCCAACCACAATGATATCCTTACTAGGACTTGATTTATCATTTATTGTGGCTCCTGATGGACAACCATCTATTGATGGGGATGGATATGTATATGCCACACTGTCATCATCTGGTGACTTTCTGTCTTTTCCTTTTTTTTCCTGTCGGTTCTCTCCATCTGTTGGAGAGATTATTTCACTCAGTTGTGGTACTTGGAACTGTGGGGTCCTCTGTGATTCGGAATATTCAACATTGTCACCCTCCACGTCCGGAAAGTTTTTCTTTTTCTCCACACTTTTGGTTCCAGTGGTACCATGGCCCGACTCAGACTCTTCATCACATTGGGGGGTGACCATATCATCAAACATCACAGACCTTAATTCCCTTTTCTTTGTTTTCTTTTTCCTTAGTGATTCAAAACCTTGAACGAGATCTTCACTGGACTCTCTGTGAACCTTTGTACAGCTGTCCTGTTGGATAACCTCATTGTTTCTGCTACGACTGGAAAGATCAGTTCTTTTCAGTTGTTCAGGACCATCAGCTATAGACACCAAAGATTCAGAATCTGGGCAGGCCGTCTGTATGGCCTCCTCTACACCAGTCCCTTCATCTTCCTTAGGCACTGGTTGACCGTGTTTGTTATTTTCTCTCTTTTTCTTTGATTTAATTCCACAGACTTCAGTAGTTTGTACCTCAGAGTCCCGAACTGATAGAAAAGAGTCTGGAGGAACACTGTTTATTGGCAAGGAGTCTGCTGGTTCCTCCGACAATTCTGATGGACAATCATCTAATGAGGATGATGGATACGTATATGCCACACTGTCATCATCTGGTGTCTTTTTGTCTTTTTCTTTTCTTTCCTGTCGGATCTCTCCATCTGTTGGTGAGATTATTTCACTCAGTTGTGGTACATGGAACTGTGGAGTCCTCTGCGATTTGTAATATTCAACATTGTCACCCTGCACATCCGAAAAAGTTTTAGAACATCTCTCTTTCTTTTTTGTTATTGAATCTACGTCATCATGTTGCACCACACAACTTTCTAGGACTTCTTCATTATTGTCTCTAATTGTAGTCTCTTTCAATGGACTTGACACCGTCGTCTCACCAGTTTGATTCTTCGGTTCTTGAAAAAGATCCTGTGAGCCTATATATATATAACTTTCACGATCAATACCCAAGTCCTTATTTCCCAGTGGCTCATGATGTATATCTTCACTGATTTCCTTGTCTTTTTCCTGGGGTTCTTGGAATGAGCTGTTCACAAAGCAGAGTGCATCTTCACCTCTATCGCTATCCTTCGAGTTGTCTTCCAAAATCTGGGTTTCTTCTTCATCCTGTTCTGCCGAGCCTGGCAACTGCGTCTCCTGAACTGCCATTTCATCACCTGGTCTTCCTATCAAGTTCTTACAAGCTTGACCGACTTCCTGGGGTGGATGCCAATCGAGTGATTGTGAACATGTCACTAAAACGTCCAGTTGTTTCTCATTGCGTTTCTCCTGCTCCACGAGGAGAGATCGAACAAAAGGAGATTCGGGCGGAGAAAGATGAGAGCGGGAAGAACGGAGAGAGAGGGAAGACCTAGCAGGAGATTTTCTATTTCTCTCCCCCTTTTTCTTAGACTGAGACATTTTTAAATTGAATGAGCTGCTCTCATTATGTGCATTTTTATGTTTATGAGCCCCTGTTTGACTGCTTTTCTCTTCTTTTTGCTTCTTTTTCTTCACCTGCTCTATTTCCATTTTCCATTTATGGCTTGGTAGCCATTTTTGTCGGTTTCTTTTATTTTTGTATAAAATAAAGCAATCTGCATTCTGAAACAAAATCAGACATATTGATTAATGAACAGAATTACAAAATGACCTCAGTCACTAAGATATTTTGATATAAAACAGAAGAATAAACTAATGAAATAAAATAGAAAATGAAATAGAATCGTTAGCACAAAAGCCGAAAGGTTAAATGTTGAAATGACGTCACAGAATTCCAACCTGGAGAAGTCGGAGCTCTTGAGAAAGTCAGAGTGGGAATTACGATTTGGAAGGCCATACAAATGGATTTTTCCTACTCAGAGGTCTGACACTTTCCAGTTGCCACTTGGTCACGACCGCCAGCTATTAGGCCAAGATGACTCAAAGCGCAGAGTGAATTTGTGTTGTGCCATCCATGACTAGAAGGGATGCAACTCTAGTGATGTATTGATCAATCAGATGTCTACATAGTTGTGTAATTCAAGTAGTTATTGCTCATGCACAAACAAGCAGAGATGCTGCTGGTAAATCAAATAACTGTCTGCGCAGCCTTCACCCTCATAGACTGATAGTGCCTGTCTTGTAATTCAGGTTTTGTTGCATGGAAAAATACATTTAAAAAAATCATTATAGTAAAGAAAGGTATTACAAAGTTGTAATATATACCACTTTTCTGATGTCCTCATAATCTTCTTCATCCTCCTCCATATTGCATTTCTCCTGCCTGAAATCAAGAATGGTGAATAGAGGACAAACAAGTCCATTAGATATGAATACCGATAATTAATATGCTTATTCACATTTCCTTGACTGAAATGAAAGCCAAGGACAGAAGTTCTATGC
This sequence comes from Olivaichthys viedmensis, assembly GCA_028565825.1. Classification (NCBI taxonomy): domain Eukaryota; kingdom Metazoa; phylum Chordata; class Actinopteri; order Siluriformes; family Diplomystidae; genus Olivaichthys; species Olivaichthys viedmensis. The sequence goes on from JAOUQW010028825.1 coordinate 7,335, forward strand.
AATGATTCTATTTTACCAGTACCATAAAAAGTCACTTATCACATATGACGTTAAGCATTGAAATCTGTAGCAACCTACATTTCCACTACACAACTACTTAATCAACGACAAAAAGTTCACAGAAACAAATATAAAACCTATACACTGTATTTATGTTTTGCATTATTTAAAGTTGAACTCACAGAGACGGTAATATATATGAACATAGTTTTCTTCTTCTTTCGCCGTTTCCTTTGCTGAGTTTCTTAATGCATTTAAAGAACCCTCCAGTCTCTGCATTCTGAAAGATGGAATAAAAAATATATAGACTTCTGTGCATGCAAGATGATCAAACAAGCAATAAGGAGAACTGTTTAAGTCTGTTTACTGTCTAATACAATTAAATGTTTCTGGTAGTGTGAAATATGTTTCCCACTATGGAAAATGGTGTCTTATTTGCCTGGAAAGCCTTCCTGACCAATATTCTCTTACACTGGCTCAGTTACAACTGCAGGTTAGATGACAGAACTTAAGATTAAAAAATTATTAAAAATTTTTTGCCAAACCATTCCTTTAACAGTGAGGTCTTATTAGGTACTTAAGTGCTTGTCAGACTGATAAATACAACAAAATTGTAATTAAACGAAAACTTTCAACATCCTGTCTGCAATTTTCACAGTGATTTAAAATGTATGGACCGTGCACTATATATAGCGCGCAACCTACAGATTATATGCACAATGAACTTCTGGGAAATTATGTCTGTGCGGTAATAGTCCCACATGCATTATGGGACATACATGCGTTCTGTTTTTCCAGGTCTAAACATAGTTAGTGCTGAAACGATTACTCGAGTACCTCGAATAGTAAAAATCCTCGATTAAGATTTTACGCCTCAAAGCTTTGTACGCCACATTTCCCCGCTTTGGGCTCCTCCCTCTTCCCTCGCGCCTGATCGATTGACGGTCACTCAGACGGTCTCCGTCCTCGCTTTGGTGCCCCGTTTCGCCGTGTTTTCCCCCTTCCCCTCTCTTCCCATTCGACTGCGTTACGCGAGCAGGGTAGGGAGAGGCAGTTCGGCCCCCTTCCCCGTGGCTGCCGGCGGGTTCCTACCGATCAGGCTGGCCGCGTTGAGGTCGGGGGTCGTCGTACCTCTGCAAGAAGAAAGGGAAACGCGTGCGCGCCGCGAGTGTAGGAGACACTCCCTTTCCTCAGCCAGTCCGTCGCGCTGCACTCTTTTTGAACGCGACCTCAGATCAGATGAGACGACCCTCTGAATTTAAGCATATTACTAAGTGGAGAAAAAGAAACTAACAAGGATTACCTCAGTCGCGGCGAGCGAAGAGACCACTGAAGAATTGTCTGCATGTTTTTGTAACCAAATTTGGGATGCACTAATTGTTTATTTTTGTTATAATTTATTTCGACTGAAGGGTAATAATAAGGCCCTTGTAAGGTCTTACAAAGCTCCACTTCATTGTAAGCATTTTTCCCCCCCAAGAAGTTTTTCATAAGTCTGAAGAATTTTATGGTATCTGCAACGCTACATACTGTAGTATTTTTTCAGTACAGCCCTAAATAGTATTGTGTGCACTTGTAGCCCAATTTTTCATTAAATATCTCATTTTGTTATGTAAACAATGTGAGATTTCATTTTTTTGTAAACAATTTGAGTTTATATTTATAATCACTTTTCAAGATGTAACATTTAATTTCTTAATAAAACATAAAACATGTTCTTTGAAATTCCACGGGTTTGTCATTCAAATCCATTTTTTTATTAAAAAAATTTGATTACTCGATTAATCGTCGAATTAATCGGTAGATTACTCGATTACCAATATAATCGTTAGTGACAGCCCTAAACATAATATGGAAATAATTGCTAATAATTTTGAAATAATTTTCGAGGGCAGTTTCTAGAGAATGGATTTCTAGAGAAGACCATTGGAATTTCTCTCAATCGTATTTAATTATTATAGGTCTATTTGTTTAATGTGCAGATCCACAGCAAGCTACCCAATCATCATCTACTTGCATCCTCACAAACGTTTCATATCCTATAAGCACTCAACTGAATCATGTACACATCCTTACCACTATAATTTGGGTTTTGTGGGCAGATAACTGTCCAGAGCCAGACTTCTGCAGAAAAGGAAACGCCATCCGCTTTGGACGAGCCGCCACTGATCGCCGCACACGGAGACGTCTGCTAATCCTGCCATCTTCCTTTACTAGTGATTTCCATCTACGGGACAAGTCGGCATCACTGTTTTCACTATCGGAGTCGCTCCTGACCCTCGTGTCATGCTCCATGCTGGCTTTGCCGCTGTCTCTCCCACACTCATCCTCTGACTCTAGACTGAAGGAATGTGGTGGTTTATCAGATAAACAGTGTCTTTTAACTGTCCTCACCGCTGAAGTCACAGACTGGGTCAAAAACAAGCTGTCGCCAGAGTCACTGTGGAAAGAGGATGTATAGACAGAAAGGAAGGGAGGGAGAAATTGAGTATCATCTGAAAGTAAACGAGATGCCATACCAGCTATGTCCAAAAAAAAAAAAAAAAAAAAATGCAAAATGTCAAGCCTCACTTAAAAGCTGTCTATTGGGTGACGGTATGAAAACCATACCTGGCTATGATTTATAAGGTTCGGATATGAACAATCCTCCCACAAACCACAGATTTAAGATTGAACTATTTGAAATGACTTTTATTATCTAGGCTACACCATGACCAGCCTGAAAAAGAGGGGCAAGTTCCTGTACACTAAATACACTTTATTAGGTATAAGTAGCTCAAATTCATAGGACCATTGATATTGGTGCACTTTGTAGGTGTTTAATTATTGACTGTAGCCCATCTGTCAGGGGCAGTGGTGGCTCAGTGGTTGGGGCAGTGGTTGGCTCAGTGGTTGGCGCAGTGGTTGGGGCAGTGGTTGGGGCAGTGGTTGGCACAGTGGTTGGCACAGTGGTTGGCACAGTGGTTGGCACAGTGGTTGGCTCAGTGGTTGGCGCAGTGGTTGGGGCAGTGGTTGGCACAGTGGTTGGCACAGTGGTTGGGGCAGTGGTTGGGGCAGTGGTTGGGGCAGTGGTTGGGGCAGTGGTTGGCACAGTGGTTGGGGCAGTGGTTGGGGCAGTGGTGGCTCAGTGGTTAGGGCACTGGGCTGCTGATCAGAAGGTCGTGGGTTCAAGCCTCAGCTCCGCCAAGCTGCCACTGTTGGGCCC
>JAOUQW010028826.1:0-10539 GCA_028565825.1 Olivaichthys viedmensis
ATAATAATAATAATAATAATAATAATAATAATAATAATAATAATAATAATAATAATAATAATAATAATAATAATAATTTTGCTACTACTACTACTACTAACAATAATAATAGTAATAATAATAATGTTCTGGTAAGATTGGTGCACAAAATCCAGCACTGCAACGTGTGTAAATCTAGTGATTCATGCTTTTAGGAGACAAAAAAAGATCTAGACTCCGGTTAAAGGCCATGTAAACGTGAGTAACCTACTCTATTAAATATTAATAAGTTAAAAACATGATGATGTTAATGACAGTTAATTGTTAAAAGATGTGTGTGTCGTATTTATTGTGTTGCAGTCGTTTCATAGAACAGATGAAATGTTGGATGTGTGTTTTATCAGGCACTGCTTCCAATTTGTCAAAATAGAGTTGATATGTGATCTATACATGCGTTTATAATGGAGCAGCAGGTGGGGAGGGGGTCTGAAAAAAAGAAAATAGTTTGCTGAGTGTTATCTGGTCCTAAACTCCAGCCCTGCAGCTGATTTGACCCGTCTTACACTGACACCAAGGGGTCGAGCTGTGAGTTACACATTACCAACATGTCATGTTCGGGTTCAAATGTTTCCTAAAAGTAGGACAATAAGTGCTGGGCTCAATTTGGAATAAATATAAATCATATATTAAAATAATATTTATAAACAACAAGTAAAATAAAAATTTGAACAGTATTTTTGAATAGTTTTTTTTTTTTTTTCTCACGTCCTTACAATTCTTACAGATAAACAGAAAAAGAAAGTAGTTTGAACTATAACAGAAGTGTAGAGGTTTTAAAATACAATCATTTGTTGTTGTGTATAATTCTTACAGTGTGATTTTTGTTTGTTATCCAAGTAATATAGCTTTTACATTTTAAATGTTATTAACAGAACTTTAGCCCATATATCATTTAAAAAAATTAGAAACAGAAACATTTTGAATAAGAAGAGCTCAGCGTAATAAAAAAAGAGAGAAAAGTAAAAGGCATGTTCTGATACTGACATTTTCATATTTATGATATTATCAACATATTTTATTAAAAAATTTAAAAATATATTTTTTAAATTTGACAGATTATGTGCAGTTCTGTCCAACATGTTTTTTAGACTTGTCTTAGAGTCTTGTCTGGAGAACAGAATTCTGGGATTGCCTTAATCTCTGAGAAGGAAACCTGCAATACTCCTTCAAATGAGTTTATGTGTGTGTGTGTGTGTGTGTGTGTGAGAGAGAGAGAGTGTGTGTGTGTGCGTGCGTGTGTGTGTGTGTGTGAGAGCGCAACATTACACTGCATGATAATAGAGATGCCTGAACTATAAAGACCTCTGTGTGAGTGTGTGTGTATGTGAGTGTATGTGAGTGTGTGTGTGTGGGTGTGTGTGGGTGTGTGTGAGTGTGTGTGTGTGTGTGTGTGAGAGAGAGAGAACGCGACATTACACTGCATGATAATAGAGATGCCTGAACTATAAAGACCTCTGTGTGTGTGTGAGTGTGTGTGTGTGGGTGTGTGTGGGTGAGTGTATGTGAGTGTGTGTGTGGGTGAGTGTATGTGAGTGTGTGTGTGTGAGTGTGTGTGGGTGTGTGTGAGTGTGTGTGTGTGTGTGTGTGTGAGAGAGAACGCGGCATTACACTGCATGATAATAGAGATGCCTGAACTATAAAGACCTCTGTGTGTGTGTGTGTGTTTATGTGTGAGTGTATGTGAGTGTGTGTGTGTGTGTGTGTACATTTGATTTTAGAGCCTTGAAGTGGTAATGAGGCAGAGGGTAGGAGGGACACCAGGAATCCTCCTTCTGAGAAATGTAACTCTGCTCAAAAGTTCAATAAAAGCACACACACACACACACACACACACACACACAAGCAGAGACAAGCAGCACAACACAATCTCAGACTGAAGTTACTCTCTGATGCACCTTAAGGTAAGAGACAGCAATGTAATGTAATGCAAACTTTTAGATGCATTTTTTTTTTTTAAAGCAAAACCTGGTGTCTTATTTATACAGGATCCAAAAGAAGAAAGAGAAAGAAAGAAGGGAGATAAAGAAAAGAGAGACAGAGTGAGAAACAACGTAAGAAAGAATGGAGGAAAGAAAGACAAAAACAAAGCGAAAGAAAGACAGATAAATAAAAATAAAAAGGAAGACAGAAAAAAGGAAGGAAGGATCTATGGATGCAAGTAAGAAAGTAAATAAGGAAGAAAGAATGAATAGAGAGAAAACAGAGTGAAAGTAAGAGAACATATTACAGTTTTTTACGATCGGTTACACACATTTCTCAATACTGAGTTCACTTCACTTCAAAACTCTTCACACAGTTCTCTTTACCAACAGCAGCTCACCTCATATCCAACATGCACTAAAACTACCACAACACTTCATACAAGCCTCAAAATCAACTCCTTCTACCAGAACACTCACAAAGGTTCTCTCTCACCAAGAACCCTTTATCACTCATAACACAATGACCTGAAAAACACGAACATCAGGTAATATGTTAACAGGTATCATTTAGTCTTAGATTTTGTACATAAACCAAATATTCCATGACAAAACAAGAATGGTGCCTCTTCATTGTACAGACTGTACTTCAGTAAATGTTACAGGAATGAATCAGAAATGCTGAAATACACTTCAGTGTGCTTTATCTTCTGCTATTTGTGCAGGAAGTAAATCCAAAATACACAAAATGAAACCATGGTAATTCCAAGAATGTAACAAAAAAAACATGTATATTCGCTATACATAGATGGACACATGTGTAAAGATGTCCTCCAGATGTTAGCATTGCACTGAATTTACTTGATTCAAATGAGTACATCAAACTCATGAAGCATGAACAAAATATATTACATCAACACAATTTTGCTTTTGCAAATGATTGTGTTGCTGTAATATTTTATTCACATGGAAACGATGGACTCATTTGAATCAAGCTAATTCAGTGCATCACTTTTCAGTGCAATGCTCGTCAACCCTGTCTTCTGCAAGAGTTCATCCACATCACACCTCATGTCCTCTCGAGCAGTACACCTGGGAAAGGTCACACACTTTCCACCTGCATGAGGAAAAGAATTCCTCTCTGGGGCTGAGGAAGGGAGAGGAAGGTTCTCAGATGGGCTGCAAACCGTTCTGTAAGGTCATGCAGGAATGTTATGAGGCGCTCTGTATTGTACAGTATGGTCCAAAGAGTGCTTTATGCAACACCGGTCCTTCAGAGAACATTACTGCACACATTGTGATATCAGCTCCACTCTGGTCTTGAATATTTGTGTAGATGGTAACAAAGTGGAAAACAAAACACCTGGGTAGGTCTTCGGCTAAATTGTGAAATGGCTGTGAATGGCCGATTATTTATTTATTTATTTTTAGATTTAAAAAAATTATTAGATTTTGAATACATTTTTAAAAGAAAATACCCATAGGAATAGGGATATATGCAGTCAAGTCAATGAAGTTATATTGAATAGTTGTGAAAATAGTATGCAAACATGTGAAAACTGTGCTGTAGATACACAGAGTTTTGCTGGAGGCTGAGTTTGAGTGAGAAAATAATTCATGAATTTTGAAAAATAGTTATTTAATGCCTTTTGTGTCAAAGCTATGAAAACGGATCCACAGTTCAGGCCACATAGACCGCTGCTGTGAACTCAGTACTGATCAATGCGTGTAACTAATTGTAAAACAAACCCCAAAAAAACTGTAATGTAATGCTAGCTTTGAGATGCATTTTATTTAAAGCAGAACCTGGTGTTTTATTTATACAGGATCCAAAAGAAGAAAGAGAAAGAAAGAAGGGAGATAAAGAAAAGAGAGAGAGTGAGAAACAACGTAAGACAGAAAGAAGGAGAGAAAGACAAAAACAAAGCAAAAGAAAGACAGGTAGAAGGAGGAAAAAAGAAAGATAAAGAAAAATACAAAGGGAGACAGAAAAAAAGGAAGGAAGGATGTATGGATGCAAGAAAGAAAGAAAGAAAAAAGAAAGAATGAATGGCTAGAGAGAAAACAGAGTGAAAGAAAACTGTGAAAGTAAGAGAACATTACAGTAAGGAAAAGAGTGCTTTTGCTCTACGTAGTCTGTGTGTATGTGTGCGTGTCTGTGTGTGTGCATGAGTGTGTGTGTGTGTGTGTGTGTGTGTATGAGTGTGTGTGTGTTTATTCTTTCTCTCTCTCTCTGAGAAAATCACGTTGGGGATGGTCTGAGGACAGACGTGTTCAGGAATCCTCATTCCAGGAAACTGTGATTCTGTCCAGGAGCTCGAACAAAGACACACACTCGCACACTCACACTCACACACACTCACACACCCCCACACTCACGCACACTCACACACACACACACACACACACACTTAAAAAAATATAAAATAACAGAGATGATATGCATCTTTGTGTGTGTGTGTGTGTGTGTCTGTGTGTGTGTGTCTGTGTGTGTGTATATGTCTCTGTGTGTGTATCTGTGAATGCTACATTACACTGCATAATATTTGAGAGATGTCTGCACGATAAAGACCTGTGTGTATGTGTGTGTGTGCGTGTGTGAGTGTGTTTAATTTTTTTTTTACAAGAGCCTTTGACGTGGTAATAAGGCAGACATACACACACACACACACACACACCATGCAGGAAAGATATTAAATGTTTCAGTGAAATGATCACATGAGCACAGCAGTGTGTGTCAGTGTGAGAGCTGTGACCCGACGTGAACATCACTTACCTTCAGATTCCGATAACACAAAGTCCCATAGAGCCGTTACACTTTAACTATAAAGGTGTGAGGATGAGAGAAAATCTTACTAAAGCTGTTCTTATGGACTTTTCTCTTTTATCCCTAACGTTCCAACACTGGAGCAATACAGTAAAAAGTAGTTCCGCTTACTTTTACACTTTCCTGAAGGTTTTGTGGTATTCATAACTACGCTGGTAACATTGGCATAACCACAATTTCTTTCAGGACCAATTATAGATTTAGAGTTTCATTTACAAACACCTTTGACTGAAGAGTTTATGAAAGCGTTGTACAAAAATACAGTATGTGTTTCAAATTTCGGATTCAACAACTTTTATGCTAAAGTTAGGCGTTATGGACATATCCTTATCATAACGTCACTGTCTAATTAAAGGAATACTTCACCATTTTTTTTTCCAACATAATCTCTACCCACTGCATCTGAATTTCAACAAGTTTCTCTGTACCGAGGAAAAAAAACCTGTTTACTCCAAACTCACTTATAATGGATGTCTAGGGGCAGTCGTTGAATTTATCAATAAACATTTAAAATATGCAACTATATATAACACAAATTCAAAACTACAATAATAAAAGTGTGAAGATGAGACAGACATGAGAGAAAATCTTACCAAAGTTGTTCTTATGGACTTTCTTTTTATTTTTGTATTATTATTATTTTTTACAGTAAAAAGTAGTTCTGCTTACTTCATACGCCATCAGAGCCACACAACTACACTGAACCAAATTCTTCGCTCTGAAAAAGTAGTCCCATCTCTGAAAAGACCAATTATAGAGATTTAGAGCTTCATTTACAAACACTTTTGACTGAGGATGGCGTTCCACAGAAATTCAGTGTGTGTTTCATATTTCAGATTCAACAGCTGCCCTTAGACTTCCATTATAAGCGAGTTTGGAGTAAACAGGTTTTCTGTTCTTTTCTCAGTGCAGGGAAACGTGTCAAAATTACTGTCTGTGGTAATCACACATAAACTACAGATACAGTAGATAGAGATTAGGTTGAAAAATGCTGGAGTATTCCTTTAAGTCCTGTGTTTATACCGTGTATAGCACTTTGTGTAGGTCTGGTAGTGTTATGATATGTCCTCCGTCACTCATTTCCACCAAAGCTGAAACCCGTCATTTCCCTTGCGTGGCATTAAAGACTATCCTATTCGGGCTCCTGAGTGGCGCAACAGTAAAGCGTTGGCTCTATCGTCTGGAGATCGCTAGTTCGCTAGATCGCTAGATGCCACAGCCGTCCGTGGCCGGGAGTCCAATAGAGCATAATTGGCCCTGCTCTCTGGGTGGGAGGAACGGCATTACACTTTCTCTCCTTTCGATCAAAGTGGCACCAGCCAATCGTGAGTGTCTGTGAGCTCATGCATACAGAAGAGGGCAGTTGGCGCTTTCCACCGAGCGCGCGGGACGGCCCTGTGATGTTGTATGAGCAGCAGTTCGAAAAGATGCGGTAGTTGGCTTCAAGTGTCTCGGAGGAAACACGTCCTCACCCTCCCCGGGTTGGTGGCTGTTGTGAGATAGGAGAGAGAATTAGCTAGTGGGTGGGAATTGGCAATGACAAAATTGGGAGAAAAATGGGTATCCTATTCTATTATAAATGCATATGAGCTCGGTCTTCCACCCAGTAGCAGTTGTGATAATTAAGTTGGCACAATAACTACTCTGTGGCATCCTTTTTAGAGAGCTGTTTAAAAAAAAAAAAAAAAGTATCAAATTAGGCCACAGAAACTTTGGAGATGAATCCAACTCAAAGCTCTCCCCTCTTTCGTTCCTGCCGTTTGATCTGAAGTCGAGCTCTCATGAGAGAAAGAGGCGCGCAACTGACAACAAATAAATAAACAACACTGAAAAACAAAAACCCCACGGTTTTGTTTCTTCCCGGCTTTTCATCCCACAGACTCGTGAGGCGACCTTTGAAGAGACTCCGCTCTCTTTCGGCTTTCATCCGCGCCAAGAAGAGGCGAAGATCGTCCTCGTTTTCTGACAAACTCGAACTCTTGTGTAAAAGTAGAGTTACTAATGCACTCAGGTAACTAACACACACTTTCACTCTCCACACAGTGGCTCACGGTGGAGACGTGGGCAGTTAATGCCACAAAATGGCGTATAATTACAAATAAATAAGCCTAAACTAATGACGTGTGCGTATAAGCTCTTCAGGCCCAGACGCATGGGATCACAATTACACAGTCACACACCGAGCATCGGGGCTCCATTTGCTCGTGATTATTTGATGATGCGCCATGATAGCAAAGCAGACAAGAAGGAGCAGTGCTTTGGATAACACATTAACACACTGAGTTTAAGCTGCAGTGGATTACGTTAACATTACAAGCCTTACATTCCTGTTATATTGTGATAGTGGGAGCTCAGTGGTTAAATCTCTGCTTTAGTGACTGGAAAGTTGTGAGTTCAAATCCAAGGACTATCAGAGAACCACACAACCCTCACCCTTGCATTCAGGATTGTTCATCTACAACTGCTAAAAAAATAGAATAATAAAAACTAAAAATAACTTTCAAATAAAGTATTTTAAGCAGAGCATAGACCTACAGTCGAGCTTTGTATATGCTTAGGCCATTATGGAAGCATGGAAATAAAAGAAGATAAAGAAATGTCAGATATACAAACAAAACATTTAGGTTCTGATTTACTAATAACGAACACTAATTTGCATGTGCAATGGGATAAATTGCATATGCAGTTAGTGGCCGTGTTGCAGGTGATTTACAAAGAATAATTGCATGAATTACGTCGCAAGTTGGGGAAGGAAACAATATGTAAATTATGTTTTTGCATGCGCTAATTGTTCTCGATAACGAGTTCAGATCTCAAAGAGACTCCCGAAGGAGTGAAACTGGAACTCAAGTAAAACGCTGATTAAAGGCGGTAAGACGTGTTGAAAAACTGTTGAAATTCCGATATGAATGTAAAATAAAAGAGTGTAGACATGAATGTGCATTTTGTTAATAAGGTAAATGTGAATGAAAACCTTTTCAAAGCCTCTCTTTAAATGCTGTCGGTATCGGAGGTGTGAACATGCGGTGAATAAAACTTTACCACCGCAATAATAAATCATCATTCTGAGAAACTTTCTGATTGTTTTGAGACATTAAGGTATAATTTAGATAAACTTTCTCATTATTCAGACTGTTTTTGTTTTTGCATGTGTTGTCAAGTTTGAACGTGTTTTTACACACACACCTTTAGTAAACCAGGGCCTCTGTGTACTACATGTTTTTATGAAAGAAAGGAGGTTGAGGAGCTCTCCTAAACTGCGTCATCTGTACTGTCCCGAATCTCCTGAAGAGGGTAGAAAAGGGCAAGCAGTTTCAAGCACAGTCACTTCCACGGCCGTTGCATTGATTAACGCACTGGTGCTGGCGAGGGCTGAAACAGAGGTAAAGGAAGAAAAACAAAACAAGGCCTTCGTGTTTAATCAGTTTAATGGCACATTTACAGCAGAAATACTAATAATGCTACTAATAATAATCCCACTTTTATTTTGTCAGCGTTAGAGAAAAAGGTAAATTAGGGTTAAACATGAACATCAGGGAATGAATATAACCTCAGTACAAAAAATTCAGGAAATACAGTGGGTTATTATATTATATTAACAGGCATGTGTATGTGTGTGTGTGTGTGTGTGTGTGTGTTGTGTGTGTATCTCATTAATGATGCACTGGAGCACAAAAGAGCACCATATGCTGCATGATTCATGTAAATCAACACCAACTTTCCAAACCAATCAGTCTAACAGACACAAACATTACTCTGATCTCAGTTAGGAACGTTAAAAGAAGAAATATACATGCATTTTGCGTAGTCAGAAGTGAGAAACTCCGATCACATGGACTATAATCATAGAATAAACATGTTAGCCGAACATGATAGGTTTTCAAATTTTTTACGTCATCTCAGGGCTTTTATATAAAACTTCCACTACAGATAAGATCCAGTTTGACTGAAGTCTTATGTATGACTCTGCCAGAACGTGTTTAGGCAGGCAGAGGCGTGGGCCTTCAGCTCCGTGTAAACAACAGTGCACTGCGGACTGGAGGGACGACGGATCAGCGTGACATGCTATTATATTCTGACATCTCTCTTTGGAACAGATGTGTGTATGTGTGGTGAAAAACAGTCTCCAAAGACAGCTCAGGCTGCCTGACAACTGGTCTCTCATTGGCCGATGCTTGGAGTCTTTAAACCAATCGTACATTCCTGATTGAGGTAAAAAAAAAAAAAAAAAAGAGTTGTGAAAGGGGAAGAAAGACAGAGAGAGAGACAGAGAGAGACAGAGAGAGAGAGAGAGAGAGAGAGAGAGAGAGAGAGAGAGAGAGAGTTGTTGTGAAGCTTTACAGATATTTTAGATAAGTTGTTTAAAAAAAAGACTGAAGTGATGATTGAGACATCAATAAAGTCAAAAGTCTTTATTTGTCATTTGCACAGCTGGCATTGAAATGCTTGGGGTGGCTCTGCTAACATACAGTATAATAAACATATCATCTCAAGAACACACAAGGATCTAGAAATATAAGGAATGAGAAAATATGAACATGTGAAAATATACAGAGCTACATATATACAGAGAGCGCCTGTCATGGCGCCTATCCTTCGCCTGCACCACGGGAAAAAAGGGCCAGAACAAAAGACCGACAAAGAGTGGACGCAACGAGCCGCTTCCCGCTTTGCTCCGCGGAAGAGGAGGAGAACAAGTATCTGCCAGTGGCGGAACTCTACGCGCTCGTGAAAGCCAACGACCCGGCAAGGCTGGAGGCAGAGTTATCCGAGGAAGAGGAAGCCGCTGAGGAGAGGGCTGCTCCGTGACGCCGAAATGGGCGGTGGAGGAAAAAGCCTGTCCCCAAAAAGGCAGTGGGCTGGTAGGATCTGCTGGCGGAAATCGTGGAGCATCAACGCTGGTTCCATGACACCGCCACCTTCGTGGCCATGATCACCGCGTCGGGGCAGCCCCTCACCACCTGGGAAATGGAGGGCATGGCCCGAATCCACCAGGAGAACGAGGAGCGGCAGACTCGGCTCGATGTTCTGACCGTCTGGGTGGCTATGCTTGTCACGCAGCAACAGCTCGCCCCTCCCGAGGTCCTCGCTCCACTCCCTGGCAGCGCTGGGGAGGGTGGTTGGTCCCCGGCGCAATGCCGGCCTCTGTGCCACCACCCGGACAGGGACGTTGGCCCCACGGGCCCGGGGACCCCCATTAAAGGCTGGTGTTGGCGCTGCAGGAGGGGGGGGGGATTATGTCACGGTTGCCACGGCAACGGCCGCCAGGGGACACGTGTTCGTGTGTGTCTAAGTCCGCCCTTTCTTGTCCCGTTGAATGTTTCCACCTCTTCCCTGTTTGATCCCGTGTTAGTGAATGTATAAGTATCCCCGTGTGTCAGTCCGAGTTTGTCTTTCATTGCATGTCTGTTACATGGTGTGTTTCAGTGCATGTATGTATGTTAATGTCACACCGTGTGTTTGTATACCGTGTCTGTGAGGATAATAAATGTTCATTGAAACAGCTTTGTGCCTGTGTCCTGCCTCCCCGTCTCTAAACCGTAACAGCACCTTTTTATTTATTCATTCAGTTTATAATCAAATGATCATTCAGTATTTATTGTTAATGATTTGGTGGTAAACAATAACGATGATGATGATGATGATGAAAATGTTACAGTACATTCATTTCTATTTCCAGTCAAACAGCCGTGCAGTAACACATTCTTACCTTTTCAGTGTCAGACAATAATCCTGTAAATGTGAATTTAATCT
>JAOUQW010028827.1:0-10538 GCA_028565825.1 Olivaichthys viedmensis
ACCCTGAACTGTACTTTCACCTCGCTGTTGGATCACCTGGTTACTGGACTTTTGTTTGTATTTCGACGTTGGCTTTGTTATCTCCCTACAATAAAAGGCGTTGCAACTGGATTCTGTTTGTGGCTTTCCTGAGGTGCGCGACAATACCACTGCCGCTCTCTTTCGTGGCAGCTTTCGCAAAAGGGGGATGGGGTGGTGTAGAGGTGAAGGTTTTCTAGGCCCCCAAATGTTCTAGGGCCCCTGACACCTAACCTAAGGAAGTAATTTTATTGATTTTTTTTGTTTATTGGATACAAAATAGCCAATATAAAATCTCATTGTTCGGGTCAACCAAGGGATTTTGCATGTGTGCAACCTCATATTTAGTCAAAGACAGCAGCAACAGAGTTTCTGGAGATTTAAAACAATAAAAATAAATGGATTGACAATATTTGTAATTATAGTAATTGTCACGGTTGCGGCTGAGGCAGGACACAATTGCGAAGCCTTTTCGCACATATAACATTTATTATGACACAGAACTGAGTACATAGACTTACACGCCGTGACAGGCGTGCTAACACACAAAACAGAAGACAACACAGGACGGAAACAAGTGGGTATTTAAACACATAGAAATCAAGGGGAAACAAACGAGGAACAGCTGGTAACATTTAACATAACTCACGTAACAGGGAACAAAATATCAACACAGTGCGCGTGGCGCTCGTAATAAACTGCAAGGTTACTGTCGTGAAATTTTAAGTTGTTCTCAGAAGTCATTGAACAACACATAGAATCAGATCCACTCCTAATAATGCTAGTGAGACTAGACATACTGCAACAGCAGTTCTTTACTTATGGATTAATAACGCCCAAAATCTCAGCTTAACACTCTAGATGAAAAAAAGAGGTACATGAAAGAAACTTTTATGAGAGTTCATTATGTGAAAATTGGTCATTGAGCCACCCTCAATTAACTTGTTGTGTTTTTAAAATTAGAAAAGATAGCAAATAATCGGTCTATTTGTTTAGATGTTGGGAAAAGTTTAGGGACTGAGACATACACTGGGTCAGAGACAAGGGCTGATACTGACACAAGGCTGAGCTAGGAGCTAATCTTTATCTGAGACTGCAGATAATGTCATGGCTTAATAGGAGGCTGGATGGGCCTGCACCGTCGCATCGTTGGCTGAACAAGCTGACTCAGAGTATTATTTTACTCTACATAGATTTAAAACAGGAATAAATTACTCAAATTTAAATGTGAGACTGAACCACATACTCAACTCATGTTTAGTTTTTTTCAATTTTAGGATATAAATTACACTGTTCAAAAGTCATATTTTTAGAAGCCATTACTGCCCTTCATAATAATGGCAAGTGTGAAAAAAGTTTGGCTACAAAAAAGATCTATATATTTAAAACTGTCAGTCTTTGCTCGTTATGTACATTATGAACATGAACATTATGTAAAAAAAACCCTGACAGACTCCATGTGAAAAACAAAAATTAAGCCTAGTAAATGTTTATGAAAAGCAAATGCAGGACGTTTTACAGCTCTCATCACTGTCCGGTGATCACATCATTAATTTTAGTTTGACATATAAAGGTGTGATGTTTGATAACAGCAGAGGACGCATAATTGCTCCTTGTGGTAAGATGTAATATAATTCTCAAACTCTTGGCTAGATTCCCTGTTAAGCACTCTGAGTTACATTGTTGTCAAGTCAAGCTGAAATTCTAATTTTATCACTTTGTTTTCCTCCAAAATAAATTCTTTGTGAATGTTCACAAAAGGGAAAATTGCTGGATCTATGAAGATCAGTGAAAGTGTTTTTGTAACTGAATGATACACTGTGGGAGTTAGAAAAGTCTTCAGCTCAGGAACAAGACTTTATGTAACAGGTAAGAAAAATGTCTTTCTAAATTTGTTTCAGTTGTTTTTAATTGTTTCAAAAACTAAAAGACATATTTAAGCAGACATATGAAAGTAGTTGGATTAACCATCTGTGAAAGTCATTCTTAAAATAAATTCTCGACTTTAGTGTCTTCTTTTCTCTCTCTATCTCCAACTGCAAACTGTCCTTTACAAGTGTCAGTGAAAGTACAGTATAATTGAATCATAACCAAAAGTTAGCTAAATTTCTGATTCTGACTTTAAGTGTGCTCATTTATTTAGATTTCTAACACAGAGGTAGTTTGATTATTATTATTATTATAATTAAAGTATAATTAGTCCAGGTCTATTCATATACCTCCCTATACTGTATAATTCCTAAATGGATACAATAATTATTCACACTCCTCCTTGGTAAAGATTATCAAGGCTATGAAAAGTTATTTATCGATTATCAATCTGATGTTATACTGACATGTGGGTAAAATATTCAAACAAGGCAAAATTTTCCAGAAAAAAATAATTGAGAAATGTATTTATTTATTTATTTATTATTAGAAGTTTCAGTTACAGAATTATCCTCCCATCTCTAATTCGCCTTTCTAATTTTGGGGGGATTTGATTTTCATCTGAATATTTTTGGAACTTGTAGTCTTCCATGAAAATTTAAAAAGTATAGTAAAGAGTATAAATATGAAGTGACATGCCAGATTCCCAAATCAATATGCCACTATGAAAACAGGTCAACAGAAAACACAAATGAAATCAGATAAAAAAAAGTGACCCTTATAAATCGGACAATGTTGTAAAAAATAGCTAAATGCTACATGCTTAATTTGCTTTTATTTTATATAAAAATAACTACATAGGTAAATGCCATAAGATATTATTTTATAATATTCTGAAAACCAGGGAAAAATATTGTGACAGTTACTAAGAAGCTAAATTATATATTTATACACATCTAAAACACATGTTGCTACTTTACAATCTTATGTTAATGAGAGATGAAACCAAAAATTGAGTTAGACAATTCAAGAGGATGGTGCAATCTTAAAGTTATCAATTTTACAAAGTCTTTAAACCAAAGCTATAGTTTTGCTTTGACTATTGGTAGGGACACATTTTTTTTTTTTTTTTATCCTATAGACAATCTTGCAATAAAATATCCAAACACTGAAGGTAATTTAACCAAGGGGAACAAATCCCTTATAATGTGCTTCATATTTTTGACATTTGACTCCTAAGGTGACTCCTCATATAAACTATACAACATACAGTATATACAATGGGGTTTTAGAATGTATAACTAATTTACTATTTATTTATTACTATTGCAATTCAGTATCACAGACCATAAGATTTACTATATTATTATATATATTCTCATATAACAGTCTATGTTCAGTACATTAACAAATTATTTTAATAAGTTATATTTAAAAACGCACCACCATAAAGAAACTATTAGTTGCAGACAATAAATGAGGAACTGACATCTCAATTGAGGTGGGTCTGTTTGTTTAGGCTGTTTCTGTGATCAAAGTCAGTGTCCTATACAGTGGTCATATCTAGGCTTGCCACCCGTTCCTTATAATAATAATCCTTATAATTAAGAGCAAAATGTTGCGTTCCTTATTAAATCAATACGTATTTCCTTACTTGAGTTTAAAAAAAAAAGAAAATTGCTAAATATAATAAATGTATTTTTCATTAGTAGCTAGAGCTAGAGCAAAGTTTGTTAGGAACACGCTCTCTCTCCCTCCGAGTCTGTGTGTTTGTGTGTACGCTGTACCCAACCAGAGTGATGTGACACAGCAAGAAAACTGAATGACCTCCGTTTATTATAATAGGGATGCATATACTTATGTTTTGGCTGTGTTTTAGGTTAAATCACCTAAATCACTCAGCCATACAGACTGCTGTTCCCTTAATTCTATATTCTGTAATCTGACTGTAAAACACAATGGGGCAAGCGTTCCTTATTTTCGTTTCACAAAGTTGGCAACCCTAGTCAGATCACAAGGATGATAATCACACGCAATTGCATAATCATAGTTCATATCAAGTCAAATTTAGAAAAACACTAGCGACAGGAATTATCAGGATGTAGGAACAAGGAAAGAAAATAGCGATTTTAAAACTAGAAATATATAAAAACACTAAGAGAATTGCTCTTTACACTTGCAAGACTTTAACAGGATACAGAACAAAACATAAGGAATACATATACACGGAACAAGACACATGTGAAACAAACTAGACAGACTAGACTAGATTAGTGTAAACAGTGAGGGGTTGTGACAAGGTGGAGTAGAAGCAGCACGTCAGGAAAACAGGACGTAAACAAGACAGGCAAAACCTGGGACATGATTGAATCTTTCAGCAGGACAAAGATCCAAAGCATTACTCTCGATTTCAGATACCAACTATGCAAAATATCTCACTGACAACAGAATGAAATTTTGATTCTGATGCCCACCACAGTCACCTAGCCTAAATTTCTGAAATACTGAAGTCAAAGTTCTCAATTGAAGACCAAGGATTTTGAAGATATTCCATATTGGAGGAATGCTCTCAGATCCGTTTTTTGGTTCTGCCATGTTAAGCATTATAGGAGAGTAAATGCTCTTATCTTAGCGAAAAGTGAAGGTGCACAGTGTGCTGAAATTAATGGTTTGAAACTGTAACATGTCTTTCCTAATAAAAAGCACTTCTAAGCATAGGCTTTTTTCACATTTATTATGCATGCCAATAATTCTGAAGAACACGTTTGTATTATCAAGTTTGTATACGTGTACAATAAACTGTTAAGAAAGAAATACTAATTCAACATACAGTATGTTGTCATGAGGTTTACTGATTGCATGATAACTGGTTTATTGTGTGTTCTCTTAATCAACAGACAGTGAAAAGAAGGTTCCTAAACTGTCTGCATACCCAGTATCCAACCAGCAGGCGAATGGAAAGCGTGTGCTGCTGTGTCAGGCACGAGGCATGTTCCCGGACCTGGTGAGGTTTAAGTGGAAGGCAGAAGATCACAGTGGAAGTGAGGTGGCGCTGAATGATGATGACCAGCTCGAGCAGAGAGACGAGGATCAGGAAGTCCGAATAACCAGCATGCTCATCGTAGACCAACACAAAGTGACGTCAAATAGATACACCTGCACTGTCCAACATGAGAATGAATATCACAATGTCCCCATTCCAACAGGTAACTCTACAAAGTTTCCTGTTCTGTACATATTTCATTAGAAAAAAAGTTACAACCACTGTCATTTTGCTGGACCTTTCATTAATTAAAGAAGTGCTGCATGTATCTGACAAACTTTGTCATCGGCCTACCTCATTGCCATTATAAAATATTCCTCAAGACTTTCGTATTCCTTCATTTATCTGCATTTTTTTCTATTTTGGAAACAATTAGTTTTAATTTATTAAGCCATTCAAGGATTCTGCCTTTATGTTTATGAATAATTACTGTTGGATCTTGTTAGTTGAACAGAAATAGAATAAAATAACCAGCATCCTGATCTTGTATAATATACTGTATATTACTTTGAATATTTACAAAAACGACACGGCCTTGTTGGTACTCCTTAGATGAAGACCCTGTTACACTCTGTCCAACACCACAAAAAGTAGAACAAGAAGAAGAAGAGCAAGAGGAAAATCTAATTTATGGTAAAAAAAAAGAAAGAAAAAAAGACAGGTTTATGTAATGATTTACATTTCTGAACTGTATTAGTTACATGGTTAGAAGAGGTGATATATTATTTCAGTATGTATCAATTATGGATACCTCTACTTTTTGTTGATAGAATGTTAAACAATATAAAACTACGCATTTCTCTAACACTGGTGTAATTACACTTGGCGTAAAAATAACATAAGGTGGCAAGATTTAAAATGAGCATATTATAAAGTTTGTCTGAGTTTCTTCTTTGTTTCTCTTGTGCAGGTTTGTTTGAGCTCAGCCGCAGTCTGTATCTATTCAGTGTGACGTATGTGATACTGCTGGTGAAAAACGTGCTGTATTTCTGCACTGTCTCTGTCTTACTGTACAAGAGAAATGCTGCAAACAAGGAGACGCTCAGGAGCAAAGCTCGCTGATCAGTCCATCAGCCAAACAGCACGACTCAACACACCAAGAGTTTTATAGACAACACACATATATAACATATATTTTCTTATTTACTTTGGAACATGTTTGTCTCATTCACACTGAATAACCAGAGAGACAAACACCTCTTTTTTTTTTTACTATTTCTTCAAAACAGTTAATACTTTTATTATTAAGGGACTTTGTCTTCAGGGACAAACTATTTTGTGTGGGGTTTTTTTTAATTAGTGGTAAGTAAATATCAGTTGTCACATTTCACTGTTGACATAAAGTTGAGTTTAATGTTTCCACTGATTTTTGATTACTTTGTTTGCATTGCCAAGATTTACATGCAGTAAAATAAAAATAAATCTACTTATGGGTTTCTTCTTTTTTCTTTATTTAAAATCAAAATGAAAAATAACTTTCAAAAACATAAACCAGAAGCTATAATTCAATATGTATTAATTCCCCCAGATTTATCCATATCTGCAACAGTGTTCGTACCACGTACTATATTTGGTTGCACAAAAGTCAATTTTAAGCCAAACAATGTATGTTTAGTAAATGCATTTGTAATTAAATCTAATTAAAGTTTATTATTTTGGCTGGGATGGAAAGGGGGGAGGGGTTATACTAAACCCTTCTTCCTGATTAATGCTTTTTTTTGTATTAGTATGAATGTAAAACCCTGTTTTGTACTTTAAAGAGGGTATTAGGATGGAAACTGTTTTGGGAGGAAACTGTGGTGCGTTTTACATGCACTGCAGCTGAGTGTGTTTACTGGAAATAAAACACATGCAACAGCTTCACCACAGTTTGCTGAGCTGATAAGCTATTAGCTTCTGCAGAATTCTGATTCTCTTAGCTCTTATTTGTAGGCATGGTGGTTTCACACAGCAGGCCTCAAATGCAGCTAAAAGAGGAAAAAGTCCTGGGTCTTAGCCCTACCTTTCTTACATGGCCTACTACCAATAAATGGCTTACCTTCCACTCAATATGCACTAAAATTCAAAGAATATTAGACAACACAGGGTCAATATTTGATAAATTCATCATACAGCCAACTAAGTGCTGGATATTTTGTGGGTTTCAATGCGCAGTAGTGGAATATTTATTTGAGACTATAACGGATTTATTTATTGTTTTGTCATTATTTATCAGAATGTTGTTTTGTCATTAATTATCAGAATGTTCAATTTCACTCATTATTTAATTACTATTGTAATTTTGGGAAAATATACTGTCATAAATTACCATAGATATTGACCTTAGTATTATATGGTTCTATCTGGGTGAAGAGTGGTTCTGAAATATGGGGCTTCAAAGTTTTGACATTCCAGCTAGCAAAACTCTAAAGTATTGTAATCTACATTTGTAGCTCATCAAGGCCTACACTTTAAGGTTACTTCAAATTTATATTATCAACATTCTGAGACAAATAGGAAGTGGATTTTTGAACACTGGCCAAACACAGATAGAACCTTATTATTCTGTAAGCTGAAATATTTACTGTTAGGTTTTTTAAGGTTCTATCTGACTGTCTCTTATTAATCAAGCCCTCAATCTCAATAAATTACTAATAAATGGTATACCTCAGCAGAGAAAGACATTTTTAGGCTGAAGACTTTCTAATGTGCCACAACGTTTACAGACCAGCAAATACGGTAGACCAAGACCAATTCTGTTTAGTACACTTGTACTGAAAAACATCTGCAGCTGAAAGTTTCTTTCTCATCCGGCTCACCATATTGAGGTTTCGCTCTTTTCTGTCAGCGTGTAAATATAACCTAGATATTTATTGGCCATAGCTTCCTTTGTTGTGTATTCATCCTGGATGCTGATTGGCTAGCAGATAGAACCTTATAAAACCAAGTTTATCTGTGAGTTTGGAGATAGATGTTACAATTTTGTGGGGTAAATTGTTAGATCGTTAGAACAGTACTGGAGTTCTTAAACCAATAACACTTACATTGCGTTGACGCCACACAAACTTTGAATCAGATGGACTTGTGAAACAGTTTGACTGATTCATTAAAAACTTTTTGTTCACAAGTCGGAGATCACTACTCAATAATCTCAAACAACCAAAGACTCTACCACGCACAATTATGTCACGGCACCCATGTTTGACAACCAGAATACTATGCTTAACCAACATTAATACCACAGCAGGAATAAAAAATAAAAACAAATTACTTTACAGAGGAAAAAGGTTTTGTGTGCACCTCGGCCATTGATTTGAGTGGTCCTTTTTTCATGAACTTTTTCCTGCAAGTGTCGACACATGCAACGTGCAAAGCGTTTAAATAGATGGACCGCGCAGAGCGCAGCACTGACCTTGAACAATGTAACCATATAATGACCCAGTCACCATTTAAAAATGGAGAAAAGAAAATTAACATTGGGAAACTAATGACTTGTGGCAAGATGACGAGCTAGGCAAGTGTTTTCATGATACTACAACCTATAGAAGCTTCCTTAAAATTACTTTGTTCTTTTTGCCTGTATTTGCTGCAAAAAGGCAGAAAACTACCAGCAGAATAAGCAAACAAAAGATAGCATGCCACAGTAGCAGGGGGCTAAGTCTAAAATGGCGGGTGTCAGCAAAGGAGGCAAGCATGATTACGTTATAGGTATAGCATCAAAGGACAAACGGTGATGAAACCATCAAATTAATGGAATGTCTAAGAAGATAAATGAGGACGCCCGAAAAGAGGTCATTGGGCTCCTTGCCGAGATAATGCCTCACCTCATCCAAATACTTGACGATATTGTTGACTCTGTCCAACGAATTGGGAAAAAGGAGGCTGGGAAAACTCGACAATTAATTGTTCAGTTTTCCATGCGCAAATACAGGGATGAGATCTGGGCAACTACGAAAGATTCTGCTGTATCAAGGAACGCAGATTTACGTTTTTTGAGGATCTTACGAGGGAAGATCAGGAAGCTCGACGTTGTGGCCTCTGATTCAGGCAGCGGGTAAGAAAGCCTACTACCATGGGACTTTCGGTTATATCGATGGCCGCCACATTTCAAGGTCAGAAGTAAAGAGGGTCAATGTTACAAGTTTCCTTGCTACCGAGGAAAGCTAGACAAGGACTTTCATGTTTTCAGTTCAGGAGGAGTAGACATTTTATTTAACAATTGCCCAGGGAAAATTGTATGTTCAAAAGTAGATGGTCTCATTCTCATCTCAGCATTGTAGCATGTTTTTTGAAAAAATCAAAAATTAAATTCCTCAAATTCATAGCAATTTTAGGAATTGCTGCATTCTTACTATTGAAGAACTTGATACTGCCATTCTGCAATTGACTATAGAAAAGGTTCCAGATCTTGATGGACTGACATCCAACGTTTATAGATTTTTTTTGGAAGTAATTTTTAATTAAATTCTCTCTCATCGTCAATGAAGCAAGGTCTAACCAAACTTTCCCCAAAGCCAGGCAAATACTTTTTTATAGACAACTCGCTAACATTACTTAGTAGTGACAACAAGATCCTTGCACATGTGTTTGCCAACAGAAAAGTCGGTTTACCTGAATTTATCAGTGAATCTCAGTCGGGTTTTCTTATCAATTCATAATAATGTCAGATTGGCACTTGATTTAATTGAGTATAGTAGACTGGATAGAAGATGATGGATTTATTTTGTTTCTATTTTTCCAGAAGGCATCAGTGGAGCATGATTAAATTTTTCATTCTTTACAATATTTTGGATTCGGTGCTTTGTTTATAAACATGATAAAGATGCTGTATAAAGATATTAAGAGCTCAGTTTCCCATCCTAATGGAACTTCTCCATGATTTAATATTAAGAGTGGAATCAGACAATGGTGTCAGGTTCCAGACAGAAGCGATGCAAGCGTGGGCTGCTGTCCCGTAGGCACGAGACAGCGAGGATTAAGGGGTTTGGCAGAAGAGTAGTCGGGGGGCAGGCTTTAGGTCAGGCGATCGGAGAACGGAATGTCAGAGGCACAGGCAGGTTTTTCGTCGGGATATCCGGGGTCAGGCATGGGAAAGCAATCCGAGAAACACGTTGTAAGTCCGTAATCATAGGAACAATACTCCAAAGGCAGATTCCAAAGGCGATTAATCTAGTTAATATCTTTGCATCTGGCCTATGATTGAACAGAAGTAAATGTGAACTTATGCCCATTGTCCTCTTACTTCACTATATAACATCTCTGTTAAGGTTACGATCAAATACTTGGGTATTATTATTATAAAAGATACAGATTTACTTGTCAAAAATAATTTTCAGGACTACCTAAAAAAAAACCAAAAGATATTCTTAATATTCTTACATTCTTTCAAGAATTAGTTGTTCAGCCATGTCCTTAGCTGTCCCTTCTTATATTGTTAAGAATTTTAACCTAACTAACTTTAATTTTATTTGGATGAAGAAAGTGCAGTATATCACCACTGATCAGAAGGTCGTGGGCTCAAGCCTAAGCACCGCCAAGCTGCCACTGCTGGTCCCTTGAGCAAGGCCCTTAACCCTCCCTGCTCCAGGGGCGCTGTATCATGGCTGACCCTGTGCTCTGACCCCAGCTT
>JAOUQW010028828.1:0-10538 GCA_028565825.1 Olivaichthys viedmensis
CTAATAAAAATAATCCTATTAAAAATATGTAGCTATATTTACTGCATAATTAAAGTTCCCCTGACCTAATAAGTTTTTTTAAAATAAATAAACTCAACCATTGCATATAGTTCTCATTATGGAAGAATTCATTTCAAACTGCACGCTCTTGTAAGTGTAAAGGGTAACAGCTTACAAAATGTTAGCAAGCGTTCAAGCTCCAAGATGAGTAGCTTAGCTAGCTGCCTAAGCCACTGTCACAATAAGTTCACTCTAGTTAACGTTAAGGTGCTCAAAATGAATTTTAACATTAGCTAATTTGCTAGTTAGTCCACGTCACCTCAATCCACACTCAGCATTGCTCTCAAATATGCACATCTTTCAGCAAAGTGGGCACAATAGCTTTGAAACAAAAACACCACACTAATGGGCCTTTCACCATACTCGGGCCCTAGGTGGTCTTCTATACAGCCTAAAAAGTGGGGCAACCCATTTTTCAACTAAAACTATTGGTGCAGCACAGCACAATAAAAAAAGAAAACAATATGAATAACTCTATGAAATATGAAGCCACTAACTATGCATAACTTGGTTTTCACATTTACATTTTTTATTTAATTTAAATAAAATAAAATAGAAAAAGCCCAAGACAAAACAGAATCAAACATCAAAAATGTGGAAACTATCGCAACACTACTGTCTAGTGGTTGTAAATGTGAAGCCTATAATTTAGGCCAGATTTCAGAGGTGTGTGAAAGTTATGTGTAAAGTTAAGTAGTTTTTGTAGCTATTGCATAAGTCTTGACACCTGAACATTGTTTTATGTTGAGGTGTTGGTAAATGTATGCTTCACGTTTCCTATATTTTTAGCCTCATGTGTTGTTCGCTAGCGAAGGATGTCCAATTAGCCCAAAAACTCCTGATTTTATAGCAATATAATTGTAAAAAATTATTTATAAATACCTAATATAACAATATTAAGCTATATAAATAATATGAATGCAAGTAGACACACAAAACCCCTTCACAGGTTTGGGAATGTTCCTGATGACAGATGTGTTCAGGTGGGAGTCATGTGACAGAGTAAAAGCACCTTTTGTCATGTTTACAAATAGTACTCATTTTATTACTTTTATTCAACCTTATTACTCTGTAATACAAATATGATTTTTTTTTTTTATTACTTTTCATGTTTATTTGAGATATTGAATCAGTATTTTCAGTATTGTTCTTCTTTTGGAAACATTTAAAGTGGATCATTTCAACCCAAACAGATCATAAGGGTTCATTTTTCTGCTGTCGATGCCCGACCGTAGATCCCAGTGTTTCGTGGGGCAGAGAAGTCTCTCTTGGGGCAAACACTAAACGCAGCACAGTTCCATGGTCAGGATGGACTGGGTGATGCCCCTGACCCTCACGCACCTGGTCTAGAGCTGATACAGAATGAGGGAGCTATGCACGCTATCATCCGCCTGGCTAAAGAACACTCAGGGGAGGTAATGAAGAGAATGAAACAATGCAGTGCACCTTTCTGTTAGTGTCTTGGCACTGGAACTTGAGAGTTAATTGAATCTCCTACATGCATCAGTAAAAGGACACTTTAACAGCAGATTAATGTTATCACTGTAAACATTTCTAATCATTGCTATAGCAGTAATGCAGGAAACTTAAAAACAAAAAAATGCAAGAACCCCACAGAACATTTGTTATGCTTTAAAGCAGATGTATCAAACTCAGATTCTGGAGAGCCACAGAGCCCTACAGAGATTTGTTTTTACCCTCTACCAACACACCAGATTCAGCCCATGAAGGCTTTCGTAATTAGCTAAGGAGTTAAATCAGATGTGTTAAAAGAGGTAGGATGCTAAACTTTGCAGTGCTGTAACCCCCCAGAACTGGAGTCTGACACCTCTGCTTTAAAGCTTCAAGAAGTTTGAATATCCACTGGTTTCACCTCCTACATCTTTTTTTTTTCTTTTCTTTTTTTTTTAAAAACCCAATCTACCGGAACTGTAGTGCATGTGATCACCATGGACAAAACGTTTGTCATGTTTCCCTGTACTGAGAAAAGAACAATGACTCAAAATACACTAAAGGCAGTTGTTAAATTCCATTAATAAATGTTTAAAATATGTGACTATATTACGTGAATTCAAAACTACAAATGTTATACTCTAACAATAAAGGTCTTAGGATAAGACATGATAACAACGTTGCAACACATGAGCAATATAGTAAAATGGAATTCCGGTTAGTTATGCTTACGTTTTTTTTTTTCCTCGTTAGGCATAACCACAGATATCCCCCCCTAAAAAAGCAGTATCACCTCTGAAATGACAAATTATAAAGATTTAGATCTTAATTTACAAACACCTTTGACTAGAGAAATCATGAAAGCGATCTACAAAAATACGTTTTGCATAAACGTTCGTTGACGCCCCAACAATTGCCCTTAAACTTCCATTATAAGTGAGTTTTGAGTAAACAGATTTTCTGTTCTTTTCTCAGTACAGGGATACGTATTAAAGCTCGTGCCTGTGGTAATCACACATACATTACAGATGCAGTAGATCGAGATTAGATAGGAGTTTAAGAAACTTTGTGTACGATATCACTCAGTGGTTAGGGCACTGGGTTACTGATCAGAAGGTCGTGGGTTCAAGCCTCAGCACCGCCAAGCTGCCACTGCTGGGCCCTTGAGCAAGACCCTTAACCCTCCCTGCTCCAGGGGCGCTGTATCGTGGCTGACCCTGCGCTCTGACTCCAGCTTACTAACATGCTGGGATATGCGAAGAATGAATTTCACTGTACTGTACTTGTATATGTATATGTGACAATAAAAATAGCATTCTATTCTATTCTATTCTGTGGCAAAACCCTCATCCTCTAAAGCTGGTACATATTGTGTAATAGTCAAGGCTTACAGCTAGTAAATAACTATGACTCTGGGAAATAAAAAGAATTTGAGGGTTTTGAGCTGAAATGATGCAATTTTAGTCATTCCATTTAACTGATGTTTTCTATTGTTCTCAGTGGCCACCTGATATGGAGATGAGC
The DNA here is from genome assembly GCA_028565825.1 of Olivaichthys viedmensis. NCBI lineage: Eukaryota > Metazoa > Chordata > Actinopteri > Siluriformes > Diplomystidae > Olivaichthys > Olivaichthys viedmensis. Next base: position 3,037 of record JAOUQW010028828.1, read on the forward strand.
AAAAGCAGCTACAAAAAGACTACATATACTGCACTTTCTAAGAACATCGCGTTCTTGAGTGTATAGCTTCTGTAGTTTAGAAACTGTAGTTGTTCAATGGACAATAAAAGCATAAAGCATAGCATTGTGAAGCAGAACATCTTCCAAACTTTAGCCATTCACATGTTTTAACTTGTAAGAAACCATTTCTTTCCTTGAACCTTTTTAAAATACTTGTCTTTCTTTGACACTGAAATGGATTGCGATTTCAGAGCACTCACACCATTTCTATTACTCTGCAGGACTAAAGAAGATGAGAGAGATTGCAAAACCACACCCTATTCTCTTTATAGGGCAATATTTTGTGTCCATATTATGTATCCTATCAGGTAAAGAAGACCCAAAATGCACTTTGACATTTGTAGGGAATAGCGGGTAGGGCACCATTTAGGAAAAACTAATTAGGAATCAGTTATTTGCACACAAATGCTGCAGACATTTAGTCAAACTCTTTTGTACTATGTTAATAAATGTATTATTGTTTATTATCTCTTTATGAAAATAATTTATTTAATTTATTAAGTTAATGTTACTTTTGGATTGTAATGTACATAAGCCATACAACAGTACTTTGGACGTCCACCAGCTATTAAATAAGTTGAAATTCTTTAAATGCTCTTTCTGTCTATATTTAATAACATCATGGTAGTGTTACACTAGTTGCAATTGTAAATTTGAACATTTTAACATACACACATACTGTACATATATATGTATATACACTGTATTGACACTACCAGTCAAATGTTTGGACACACCTGCTCATAAAAGTAAAAAACTACTTGTTTAAAGTAAGGACTATTTGTTTTAAAAAATACATTCTGATTCAGAAATAAATGTATACATGGGCATTAACTTCACTATTTACATTTGTCTTTATCTGGATGTCTTTAAGACAATGAAAAATATATATTCAATCTAGTGTGTCCAAACTTTTGACTGGTAGTGTATATACATATACATATACATAGAGAGAGAGAGAGAGAGAGAGAGAGAGAGAGAGAGAGAGAGATTTTTTTTTTTAACTCCCGAAAGACTACTACCAGAGGTGGTTCTCTTCTTCTCTTACCAGAGGAAGAGAAGAATAGAAAGGTTCAAGGCTTCACATAATAACCTCTCCTCCAGAGCTCCAGACAGTGGTTGTTATCTAATGCAGGGTTTAAATGTCATGGCCGATAACTAGAGCAGCAGATCAGGCCCCTGTAGACTGCTTCTCTGATTAAAGTTGAAATTGACTTGTGCCCCCCTATCTCCACTGTTCCTGTTACGACTGATGGTCACAAACAGCTCTGATAACATTATATTTGCAGAAAACAACTTAGCCAGTGAGCTGGCCTTAAATGTGAATGTAAATATTTGCCTGCTGATTATAATGTCCCACTGTATTAGATATGGCAAAGCAATCAAATTCTGAGGTTCTGCAAAGCAAAGATAAAAACAGTAAATATAATCTAATAAATGTGCATGCTGTTTCAATTGCAAACATTTTGAGTGTAGAAAAAACATATTTTCCTCAGTTTAGCATCCCATTTATAAGCCACACTGTTCAAAAGACGCACCAGTGCACAGCATTTTAATCCAGTACTCCTGTTTTCTCAATTTCTCATTTTCTCTTCAACGTGGCTATGTGTTCCAGAGGTAAAGTGAATTATGCCTTTGGTACTTTGTTTGAAAAACCTTGTTAATGTCATTACTAGCAACAGGCGATACTCCATCGTAGTCCTGTGAGAGACATTTGTAACTCTGTGTTAGTGTTTGAAGCTTCCTCTGCTTTTTTTCTCATGTCTGATGTGACCTTTGCTACGATTCTTTCAATGGTTTTCTAATACCTAGCACAAAATTGTTTCTCTATCTCTCTGTCTCGGTCTCTCTCTGTCTCTCTCGCCCACACACACACACACACACACACACACACACACACACAAACACACACACAAACATACTTTCACTCAGATCAGACATAATTCGTCTTTCTCAACTGGCATTGACCTCAAGGCATACGCATGAAATTCTCTGTCGAGTACCTACGGTGCTGCTCAGATTTTAGCCATAACATGATTAATATTACAGGCAAAAGATATCAAGTCCTAAAAATTTTCACTTAAGGTCGTATTCAGAGTTAAATGCGTAGTGAGGAGTTAATACCGAAATTGCCCACATAGATATTCAGACCTCAGAAGTAACTACAGACTTAAGCACTGCTCATACAATTGAACGTCAGTTGCACGCGCGGGGCGGAGTTTACCAAAAACAGAGCCGTGTCTCTGTTACGTGCGATTCTGACCTTGAACTTGGTTTTTCTTGCTCGATATTGACTCAAGAAAGGGGCTGTATTAAGTCCAGCGCCACTGTTTGACAATGTGTTGTTACCACAATACTTAACCGTGAAATTAATGTTTTGGGCAATCTAAATACACTTTAAAAACAGGGAATGCCATTATTAAATATATACATATGACAATATGAATCAATTAAATGTGTTGTCCCTGTAAAGATGGTATATTTATGTGCACAATTCCTAGCCTACTCTAATTTCCCTGACTTGGCTTCAGGTTCTCCTATAGTGTTTCATTTATGTGCATCTCAAGGTCATTCATATATGCCCTATTGACATGCTGGTACACATTGGCAAAGATGATCAAAAATGGTCATGCTGTAAAAACATTTTTGTTGTTTCCCATCAGAATTCTACATTCAAAAACAATGTTACCACAATGTTTTTTTTTCCATAATCATGTGTCACCCCAAGAAATTAACAGACTTACAGCTGTTGACTGCATCTTAAGGTCACCAAATTTCTAAAACGATGTCCACCTCCATGCTATTTGAGAATTTTTCCAAGATAAGGTCGCGATGCTCATCAATATTTGAAATTAGCTACATATCTTTAAAGCCTTGATTGAAACCAGGCTCTGTTGCAAGATAAGACTTAAAAAGAGCTTCTTTTTTTTTTTTTTTACCACAAACACCAGGGGAGGATTGTGCATGAAAAAGAGGAATAGTCAAATAGAGAATAACTTAACCTCACTGCAAATTATGTTGGTTAATATGTAATGTTGTGAGACCATTTTGTTTCCAAAGCCCTGGGAACTTTATTATGAAGGTTATGTGCCGTCAGACAAGCATTTGAGTATTTTAGAGCAGAATTTCTGTACTAGAGCATTACATTGTGTGTGTGTGTGTGGTGTGTGGTGTGTGTGTGTGTGTGTGTGTGTGTGTGTGAGAGAGCATGTGTGTGTGTCATTCTGTTACTTCTTTAAGAAGATGGGATAAACAGGGAGTTGAGAAAATGAAGAGAATGAAATGGGGATTGCAGTGAGAGATGAGGTTTTGAGAAGTTTGCCTTTGTTCGCCCCCCCCCACACACACACACATGATTTGTTATTGCTGTAATGTATAGGTTACTATAGCAGCATTCATCTCCACTTGAAATGTCAAACACTACCTGTATAAATCTATCTACACAATTTACCTTAAGCCAGTGCTATCACGCATCCTATTGGACCATGTTACGTACATAGTATAGAAACTTTATAGTTGCTACTCGTAGAACATCTGTTTCAGCCCCACGGCCTTAGAACTTTGGGCCCATCCGCTTGAATTATACTCTTCAAAACTTGTTGCAGCCAAAATAATCAAGTTGTAATGATGTGCTCTGGCAGGTAACCAGTGATTTTGTAAATGTAGCATGAAAGTTGTATGTCAATTGTGATTCATGGATGCATTACCAATGTTCTCCTGGTAATGCACAATCCAGCAGATTTTTGCATTTGTACATGCAGGTTTGTCCATGCAGTTTTCCGCACTTCCTCAGATTTTATGTAGCTAACCTCGGGTGAGTTCTCTGAAGGGTTGGTTACAGAAGTGTACCCAGAACACTGGTAACCAGTATGGTTAGATACCCCACCCCTTTGAAAGCTGACCCGGCCTGCTTGTAGTAACACTTGAGCTTCTCTACATGGACAGTGTCAACCTGATGAGGATCACAGAGGTAAGAGAGTTGTAATTCACAGCACTGACTGTTCCAAGAATTTGGGCATGACATTTCCACTTTTCAGCTAATTTTTCAGCAAACCCAGCACTGGTCAGTGGATATGTGGATATGCCTTTACTTAGACCAGATATCCTTCCTGAAAACTCACTTGCCTTCGTCGACAGTTATAGTCCTTGGCATGGGATATGACCACATTCTCCTGGACTTGACAAAACAGGTCTTACTATTTCTGGATGACCTTGGATAATTTGCGTGCATCTAGCTGCCATTTGAGTGAAATGGTATCATCAGAAAACACAACTTCTCCTGATTAAAATGATATGTGATTTATGTCTGAGAGTTACACCATTCATGAGTTATAAAACTGAGAAAACAGGGTGGGAAGATGCCCACAGAAGGTAAATTGTAGGTGAAAATCACTTCAAGATGAAGAAGCAGGAGGAAGTAAAGCATCAGGATCATGCACCATTGTCGTCTCAGGCAGAATTGGAAAGTGACGGGAACCACGGCAGGAGAAGTGTATCAGGATCTTGCACTGGCATCGCATCAGGCAGCAGGAGTACACGGATAATCCACACAGAACCTTATACCATCATCTTTCTTAGGTACCAAACCACTGAAGCAGCCCAAGTAGACTGCTCTATCTCTCTCTCTCTCTCTCGCTCTCTCTCTCTCTCATTCTCTTTTTATTATACCTGCATACAGACAGCAATATTTCAGCACTGTATTACATGTTTTCTGCAGCTACAAGTCCTCTCTAGCAAAGCTTGTATCGGAGTTTACCAGACTACGGCAAGCACGAGGGACAAATTAATGCGTTCATCACAATCGCGAAGCAGAAACTCAACAGTAATGAACATTCTACAAACTATACATTTAAACATCCACAAAAACAACGTATGAAACATAACCATCACAAACACATAAACTATAATTTTGGTGGAATTCACAATAAATTCATTTGTATATTAGTCTATTAGTCTAAACTTTATTATTTTTTACAAATTCTCTCTTGCTTTTATGCTACATTGCTTTGCAATTACCAGCAAAAAAAGATGTGATCTGCTTTATCAGTCTGCTTTTTCTATCCCCCAATTTTTTGTGGGCTTAAATGTACACAATTCCTACATGAGCGGGATGCACTTAATGAACTAAATGAAGCACATTTCTTTAGCATTGCACAGTTCCCAAATGTACTTGTGCGCAACCCAAATTGAGTTAATGCCATCAGCCAAAAATGACCATGTGTTTCAAAGCAGAACGCAAACACACTACCTAAGTGTTCTGGTTATATGTGATTCATGCTGATTTCTTGCTAACAAAACAAGTTCAAAACTGTTGTATATACAGTATATTGTGCAAAAGTCTTAGGTACATGTGAAGAAATTCTGTAAAGCAAAGATACTTTCAAAAATAATGAAATTAAAAGTTTCCAAGTATAAAAAATTGAGCAGTAAACGGTAACAAAAAAATTATCAAATAAATATTTGGTGTGACCAGCCTTTACAACTGCATCAGCTCTCTTAGGCGCACTGTCATGCAGTTTTATAAGGTAATCTACAAGGAAAGCTTGTTCCAAGAATCTTAAAGAATTTGACACAGTTCTACTGCAGACTTTGGCTCTAACTTGCTTCTGTCTCTTCAAGTAAAATCCCAGACAGCATCAATTATGCTTTTATCTGAAAAATCATCTATTATTTAATATGTTACATTATTTAGCGGCATACAACCAGGGGTTAAAGTGAGCGAACCATCCGGAAACAATAAAGACCAATCATGTTTCATTGTCGACAGACGTTGTCCAGTTTATTGTCCATAGTGTGATCAGCCGCAAGAACACTGTGAGGGGGAATGTATGCTAAAAATCACTTCAAATCAAATGTTTGAGTGCTGTTGAGTTAACTGTCCATGTTCATCTAACCAAACCTTTAATGACATATGCAATGATCTTACCTTTAACTCAGTCCTCATCGTGTCGAAATTAGTTTATCACATTACGTGTAAATGTAGCTAGATTGTTGGCTTGGTGATTAGGTTAGCTAGTTAACCTAGCTAGCTAGTTCATAGTGTAATCTGATTTCGCGAACACAGAATTGACGATAGAGGTGCGAAAACCTCTAGTTAAGTGAATGAAATCAAATCACTGTCAAGAGTTCCACCAGTAGCGGTTCCTGGCATAGGCGACATAAGCAATTGCCTTGGGCGGTAAGTGCCAAGGGGCGCATGCACGGGCGCTCTGTGTACATAGATAAGGGCCCCTATACTGTGCTCCTGTTTTGGTGAAGGGAGGTTGTTGTTGTTGTTTTGGCTTGGGCCATGCAGCCCACACAGGTATGCTGGAATTTGGAAATACAGTTTAAAAAAACACACAAAAAAAACACATTGTAACCACATTTTTCATTGTGATAATTCTTACACAGTTACACCCAAACTCGACATAAAAAATCAAATTTAGCATGTACTGTCATTGCCATTTCTAATAGGAATTTTATTTTATTTTATGTGACATAACACATGCATACTTGAATGCTAGAAATCTGAAAGTAGGCTACAACCTATAATATACACTGACAGAGTAAAAATACTCTGTTGGAGAACCCCTCAAGTAAAACTAAATGTGACCCAAGTTTTAAATTTAATTTTGTATTTACACCTGAAAAATAGGCTGCTGCATTTAATTTCAGGGTGATGTATTGGCACATTTCAACAGACAATGTTTTCTTAAAAGTAACAGGTAGTAACAATTTTCTCATTTGATAACTCTCGGGTAGTCCTGGGATTTAAACTCAAATCACTTGCTCAGAAGCTGCCCTTGCTCTGAAAGTCATGTCACAGTGCTGGCTAATTTTAATCCTTTGGCTTAGCTGTGCACTTGTCCCCTTTACTTTCTGTGGAACAGTACTGAAGAACAGATGATGACAGGCAGAGGTCTTGAATATGTCAGATGTACCACAGTAGCTATCCATCACCACAAACTGCTAAATATTTAATTAATTCTTATTTTGCAAACTCTACTAACTTTTTTTTTTTTACATCCTATGACCTCAGATAACACTTGCCAGTATAGAACAGAACAATAGTACTATAATAATTTTCCATTATACAAAGCAACAGTGTTGCTGACATGGTTCTTCAACCCAAACAACAACTTGCCTCACACTTTTCGTTCATGTGATATTGTGAAATTGCACAAAAAAGCAAAACTCTTCTCTAGTCCAACATTATGTCTAAATGTTTACAACAATAGTGCTCATCATTTGAAGGAAAATTCTTTGATTTAAGATCCCAAAGAGAGACATAAATGGTTCCAGCTACATCAAGGGCAGTGGTGGCTCAGTGGTTAGGGCACTGGGCTACTGATCAGAAGGTTGTGGATTCAAACCTCAGCTCCACCAAGCTCCCACTGTTGGGCCCTTGAGCAAGGCCCTTAACCCTCCCTGCTCCAGGGGTGCTGTATCATGGCTGACCC
>JAOUQW010028829.1:0-10538 GCA_028565825.1 Olivaichthys viedmensis
CAAGGCAGCTAGCAGACGGTCGGTTTAGCCTGTTTGTCTGCCGCCTGACCCCGGCTCTGGATTGTCAGCGATTAACTTATCAGTTATCAGTGTCACCCAAGAGATGTTGAAGTCAGAGGTAAATTACTGTTATCCATAATAAACGTTTGTGCTTCGATACTATGTAGTCAATAACTGACACGGCTATTTTAGACAGTATCTGTCCAAGTAACATGATCACACACGATGCCTACTAAATGCACAGACGGACTTGTCATTGCTGACCATAAATAAATAAAACAACAGTGTACTTTAGCTTTAATTTAATTTTGGCAGGACTTTTTCTGACAAGCCAATGCTCCATGTGGACGCTCTGTAGCGTTTGTAACTCATAATGCCGTAATGTTGATACAAAAAGTGTCTTTTCTGTCAACCCTGCTAGTTACTTTTTTTGTTGTTGCAACAACTCGATGCCTTCACTCGCATGAATGGATGTGCTAGAGCAGGGGAAAAAACAAAACAGGCATATGAAAGTAATGAATGCTTAGTTTTGCTGATTTTCTTTGGTCTTTTTCCCACTTGCAGCAAGAGATTGGGCAGGAAAAAAGAAAAGAAAAAAGATTTACCCACATTTTTAACCACAAATATAAAGTAAGGAAATGTTTTAAACTGTGTAATTTTAGACAGTTGATTTTTCAAATATTGTTTGAAAGACTTTATTATTTAGAATATTCCTTATTATAGCTTGTTTTAAATAAGATATCTTAAGAAATATTTTTCTAGGAAAGTGAGATGGTGTGGTGGAACCTTGACTTTCTGGAGTTGGTTGATGATGCAGAAGTTGAGTAACAGGAGGGAGGAAGAATGGGGACAAGAGAGAAGAAATAAAGAAGTGAGACTGTACAGCGAATGGGAGGAATTAAATGGGAAGAGAGAGAGAGAGAGAGAGAGAGATCAGAAGGCAGTGGGAAATGGCAAAAGAGAGAACATGTTTGGAGATGAGGACAATTTTGAGAAGGCAGAAGAGGAAAGGGAAAGTGATAAAAGCACATCAGTGGGGCAGCAGAAAAGGCAATAGGGGAGCCAGTGGAAGAGAGGAGACACAAACGTTTTACATATGTCCCAATAGACAGTACTCCTCTTAAGGCCTTCAAGCTAGCAGCTGGAAAATGGGAAAGGAAAACAAAAATGTGGCCATTTCAGAGTTAAATAATGGCAATAGTAATGTGAGGTGAGCTTTCATTGAGGTTGGGAGGAATTTATAAAAAATAAGCAGATAGGCTCACAGAATGTTTCCTGTTTTTTTTATATTGATGTTATACTATTTATAATGGCTTGTGAAATTAATAAATTTTTAAATGTATGTCTTCATATTTTCTTTAATGGTAAAGTGTAGAATATTCCAAAGGACTGATTTGTTAAGAATAAAAACACATTAATTTTTTAAAGCAACTTCTTAATCCATTCAGTGAGAATTAGGAAAAAATGAAAAGGTATGCTCAATGACTTATTAAAGAGTTAATTTTGTGTTTTAGGGAAAAAAAAATTTTTTTGCCCCTTAAAAATCATAAATCCATGCACAAATATCCTTAATTGTTCATTAAAAATTCAGTGCTTTTTTTAAAGATATTTTAAGGTGTAAAATTAAGGGGTTCTGTTTCGTAGTGTAATGAGTAGTGATGATCATCCATGATCATTTTTTTAAGCCAACAACACACAACTTGCTTGTTAGGTATTGCAATAAAAACCCTACAGGAAAGTGACTAGCATAGCCAGCATCAGCTTTAGCCAATGAGCGCGCAAATCTTTTTCTTCTACGGCGAGTTTGCTCCCCTGTGGTCACATGATCTAAATATGGTGGCCACCATGAGGGTAGACCCACGCTACGTACAATAAACTGGTCCATTCCAAGCCTAAGAAGCAATTTGAGTCTTCATCTCAGGTAAGTGTACGTTATGTAAGAAACTTAAAGACAATGACAAATCACTTTTATGTATAGCAATTGGGTTTTTTGGTCGTAAACATTGCTTATTGTGGCTTTAACTTGCGAGTGATTAGGATACACATCCTCACCTGCTCCAGTGGTTTTTGTGGAGTAATTAAATTATGACTAGACAAAATGCTAATTTAAGATATCTATAATTACATTTTGAATGGGCATGATATCATGTTTGCAATTGAGTTGTATGGAACCTCCAATTCAAGATATCTGCAATCTATTACTGACTATCTGAAATGGAAATTGTAGATATCTACAATTAAATTATTACTAGTCATAAAGCAAATTAGAGATATGTTCACTTTAGTTCTGATTAGTCATAATTCCAATGAAAGATATCTTTAATTCTTTATGATTAAAGATATCTTAAATATATTTTTAGATATCTGAAACTAAGATATTACTAATGCAAATGCAATTGTAGATATCTTGAATGTAAGTTATGATGAGGCAAAACTGAACTGGAGATATCCCAAATTTGATTTATGACTAGTCTAAAGTCCTCCAAAGATATCTCCAAAGAAATTATGGATATCGAACGTACTCTTGTATTTAAGATATGTTGAATGATTATTCTGACTACTCAGAATGTGTTTGTGAATATATTGAATGATCATTCTGACTATACAAAATGCAGATTTACGTAGCAAAATTGATTGATTATTGTTTTTAAGCTCATCGTGTGTCTTGCAAGACAGTTTATTTGCAATTGTTCGTAAATTTCTTGAGCAGTCCTCAACTGAACGATGTCACGTGCCACACGCCCACTGTTTGTGTTTGTGATTCCCTGTCTCGTCATGTGATTGTCCCCACCTGCATGTCATTTGTTTGTGATTAGTGTTTAAAAAGCCCTCGTTTCCGTCCAGTTTGTGCCTGATTGTTTGTTATGTGTAGTGTCTGTATCGTGTAAAATAAATATATGCTTGTTTGCAAAGGCTTGCGCTTATGTCCTGCCTCCCTGCGCTAGATATGACAAACGAAGTTCCCGTTCTCCACAAATTTCATATTGTGTAATTTTCTAACTATCTTTTCAAGAACAGCCAGCGCTATTGAAATGCGTCACGTAATGCACATTCTAATTCAGATATCTGAACATAATTTCGACTAGGTATCACTAATTATCATTCAGGATTCTTGACGCTTCAAATTATGATTACGGTGACATAATTGCAGATACTGTATCTTAAAAGATATTTTGACTAGTCAAAATGTAATTGTGGATGTTTTTAAATTGCCGTTCTTACTAGTAAGATTGTAAATGCAGATATCTTGAATTGTCATTCTGAACAGTCAAATTGTAGTTCTTACTAGTCAAAACCCATTTGTAGATATCTTGAATGTAAGTTATGACTAGCCATAGAAACCTATTTTATGATAAAATGGCTTACCATAAACGTGATTTTTTTCCTGGACTAATTATCTATTTATAGTCCTTATGAATTAGCGCTATATGTGCTAATTATTGCTAAAGCTCACTGGTAATTAGGTAGATCAGTTAGTGCACACCATACTGGTATCACATGCATACAGTGCTCTACAAAGTGGTCCTTTGAGCCAGATCTGTATTGGCTGAATCCAAACAGCATGGCTATATCCCAAGGAGCAAAGGAGTGCCCGTCCCAGCAGGATTCGTAGAATGCCTAGACATCTGGAGGACTATGAGCTCTATTATCACAAATCAAGTCGCTTTACACCCTCCATTTAGGATGATCATACAGTACAAATAAAGCAAAGAGCATCAGATCAGTATGCCTTAGGGTGTCTCAGCCAGGCATGATAAACGTTGAGGGATCATTTATAAGTGCCTTATGACCTGCTGCCCAGCCTTGACAGAATCCTTCTTAATGTCTGCGCAGGTTAATAGCCCGGTGTGGGAAGCATTATGAATTGTGGTCAGACCATTGTGCAAATTTTAGAGGAGAAAGTAAAGAACTTTGAGAAGCATTTGAGAACATGGAGCCAACACTTCCAGGGCAATTAGCCAAGCAGAGCATCACATTCCACTTTAACCCACCTCATGCTCCTCATTTTGGAGGCGCTTGGGAAAGGAAAATAAAAAATCTGTGAAGTCCTCCCTGCAAGTTATCATCAAATGTCAAGTTGTACCTAAAGAAATACTTCTTACAGCTGTCATAGAAGTGGAGGACTTTCTCAATTCTAAGCCCCTTGGCTACGCCTTGACAGACGTGGCTGACCCAGACCCTATTACTCCCAACCTTCTTTTGATGAGATGGCGAGACACCTCACTCCCCCAGGATTGAGGTGGATTGATATGGATCTGGAAAGTTCCTGTCAAGCAGACGCTGGAGGCACAGCCAAGTTATAGCTGACCATTTCTGGAGTCTGTTTATTAAACAATATCTTCCTGGCCTTCATATTAGACAAAAATGGAAAAACTACTGCCGACATAACAGTAGGTCAAGTGGTCATGATGGTGGACTCAACTGCCTAGAGCTCTATGGTCAGTTGGAACTGTGATAAAGTGAAGGACCTTACATATGTCCGGCCAGTGGTAAAACTGGTTGAATTACCACAAGTACCTGATGACGCCAGTGGTCCACCTTTGGACTAACAGGGACTTTTTTGTAGGAGTGTATTTGCCTCACAAATACAGGGGCGGCTGTTGAAAACTCCCTGCTTGTAGCAAAGCTAGCTATTCTTTAACAGGCTGTATAGTCATTGTACTTTAAGAACTATGTTTCCCAGAATGCCCTGCTGCATGTAATCAGAAAAAAAGGACTCAACTGAAGTGTTATTAGGAGGCGTGTCACGCTGCTATTAGGATATACATCCTCATCTGCTCCTGTGTGCATTCATGCAAATATGAGTTTTTCCCACACTGATGATCTATTTATAGTCCAGCATGTCTAGAATTAGCGCTATATGTGCTAATAATTGCTAAAGCTCACTGGTAATTAGCTTAATGTTGCTAATGCTATTTTTGGTTCTGATTAGACTATTGACTATGTTTTTCCAGAATACATTTAGTTTGTTTGCTCTTGGGAAACATTCTTTATTTACATTGTAATTTGTATGTTTATTAGGCTAAACTCTTCTGAGCTCAACATTGTTATATTGGCAATATGGTGAACATGGCAAACTAGCCACTAGCCATTCCTTTATTTATTACTTAATTGCTAGGTAAAATTATGTGTAGTATAGTATAGTATAGTATATCTACTTAATCTTTTTCTCTGTGTCTCAGCATATCTTGATATTAGAATGTGTATGAGGGACACTCATTGTATTATCCAGATTGTTTTATTAACATTTCAGCCACACATAAATTACATTTGTTTGAGCAAATATATTATGCACCCATGCTTTCTGTAACTCATAATAGGTTTGTATTATATTTACAGAAATAACACATCTATACACACATGCACCCAATTATACTCACACCCCAGCACTGTACTGGAGCATCCTGTTGAAGTGAATATTATGAAGTGATAATTAAAGTTTCCTATTGATCTAACCTTGGGACTCTCCATTATTCATCCTTCTGACCGGGGAGGATTCAGTTAGTGCACAACATACTGGCATCACACGCATACAGTGCTATGCAACAGTATCTGCCTTCAGTGAGCAAGCCAAGGGTGACAATAGCAAGGTAAAACATCCTAGGCTGTAGCTAAGAAGATACAACAAGACTAAGCAGAGATACCAATATACCAGTTAGCACTGAAATCATTTTACTGTAGGTAAAGGTGACAGGTTGGTCATAGTCAGCAATTAATCAAGAGGGAACTTTAGGATGGCAGAAGTAGGATCCCAAATGGGCAAGAGCTTGTAAGCCTTAGAATAGCAGGAGTAGGATATGGATAAAGCATCAGCTTGTTAGCCTCAGAATGGCAGAAGCACAAGCTTGTGGGAATCCGGATGGCAGGAGCAGGAGCTTGTAGTCCTCAGAACAGAAGCAGGAAATTGTAGACCTCAGGATGGGAGGAGCAGGAGCTTGGGGGCCTAAGTAAGAAAAGGAAATTGTCACTGCACTGTATTTCGATTATACATCAGCGTAATACTCAGCAATGTCTATGTGTTGGCGTGGGGCTTATATCAGGGGTGAGTGAGTGATATCAGGTGTGGGTGCCTCCATGCTGATGTGATTAGTGATAGGTGTGAGCGCTCAAAAGCTTGGCGATCGTGAATGCGGAAATAAGCTGGCCGGCTCGCCGAGTGATGCAGGGGAGCGCGTGGGATTCTGAGAAGTGTGGTCCCGGACTGTAGATGCATGTGTGACATTCGAGACTTGAAGAACAAATAGAATGCTACAAGCCATGAACATAATTTGTCTAAAGAACTCAATGCAAATCAATACAAGTTCACAGGATTTGGTTTCCCTTAAAACAGCCGCATTGGTTAAATGGCATGTTGCAGTCTGTGGTTACTTAGAGCAGTAATAACCTCTATCCGTTCATTCTCTAGGAGGAGCTTTGTGCCTCTACATCCCTGAGCCCGTCTCAGAAATGCATTAGTGCTGTCATTAAATATATAACATCTGCGCACTAATGATTTGAATCAAATCACACAAATGCATTTTCACATTTATATTTTGAAGACGATACATGTTCAGACAGCCATGCTTCTTGCACTTTTGCTTCATGAGCTTTTTTAGGATTTGTAATTCCTTTACCATCATGCCAATGTCAGAAACTCTAGAATCTATTTAGCATTGTTTTCTTTTCATTCACATTTCAGATTGCTTTAATAATTGTTGTTACACAAAGATAGTAGCATTCCACAGTAGAAGTAGAAAAACAACATGGATGACCATGAAACTAAAACTGTATATGTATTTAATCTGATGTAGATATACCAATATTGTACAGTAGGTTTAAATGCACATGCTGTGCATGCTTCTTTTTTAGAAATATCATGCATGCCTCCTTATTTCTCCCACCACAAGAAAATTGTCTGGCAAGCAAATGTCACTTAGAGCTTGTCTGTTCCAGGAAGTACTTCGAAATCAGCCATGCAGAGCTCTGAACTTGATTAGTCTCAAGAGGGGCTTTGGGCTCACAGTATAGCCACAATGCAAGGTTGCCTAGCAACAGATAACAGATATTATTAATCTTTTTCCTCAGCTCCCCAACAGGTTAACTTGACATAATGCTAGTGCAAAGACAGTATTTTTGATAATTCATCTGTTTTGGTTTACTTTTCTCTAGGCAGATTTATGCAATTTTATGGTTATTATTTATGGTTATTAGCAATTATATGTAGGTTACTGACTGTATTTTCATGCAGGTGCAAGTGTAATTTGATAGTATAAAGCCGGCATATAGGTAATTTGGTTGGGCATAGGCCAGAGCAGCGAAACAGGTGTGAAATTTAAAATTTGCCAGTGGTATTTTCAACCTACTTTGGTCCATATTTTGAAGGCAATAAATGTTTAGACAGCCATCTCTCTTGCACTTTTGCTTCATAAATCAGCGTTAGTATATATCATATATCTTTTTTTAAGATTTTTAATTCCTTTACCATCATGCCACTGCAAGAAACTCTCTAAAATCTATTTAGCATTGCAGTGTGTCAGTGTGCATTACAAAGCCTTATTCTTTGTCTTTCAGTCCACATTTATCATTTACCTTTTGCACATTTTGTTGTTTATGCCCTTAGATATGTTTTAGCCTGATATTGGTATCTTTGACTCCTTGTCTATTTATTGACTACATTTGTGGACTACACTTGTATCCAAGTTTCTGCATTTGTGAAACTAGCACTAAAACATTAATGTAAAATTGATAAAGAAAATCTAATTGTGATTGTAATTGAAATATTACAATATTAATGCTAAATCTATGAGTGAACTCTAAAGGGAATGAGATGACCTGTTTGAACTGTTACGGATACCTTTGTGTTTGTGTATTTTGTATTCTCTTGTCTGTCTGTCTGTCCTTCCTTTCCCTAGGGGGAGCCATCTCCATCCTGGGCTGCTGTGTGCTATGGGTGGGGCACTAACTGGGGAATGAAGTGTAAAGGAGAACAGGAGAGGAAGATGGCGGGCTACTATTTTCCCTGTGATTTCATGTGACATTTTGTGCTGTTGAGATAGTTATAAACCTGTGTATTTTGGTGTTAGTAGTGTGTGTTTTAAATGTTTGTCTTTGAAAGTGTAGTCACTGAATCTTTGTTAGTTTTCTTTATTGTAACTTTTTCACCTGGTTTTAAGCTATGTAGGGAGTTAGGGAACCACTATGTGTATTTTCTTTGTTTTGGTTTATGGGATCTGCCAAGACTATATATATTTTTGTAAAGGCATAAGATCTTGGCGTCATATTCAGAGGTGGAAAGTAACAAAGTACAATGACTTAATTACTGTACTTAAGTATGGCTTTCAAGTATCTGTACTTTAATTTTTATTTTACTTAATACTTTTGAATTTTACTCAACACATTTACTCAAAAAAAATCTCTCCTTTTTACTCACCACTAAACAGATAGATCAGTTACGATATCTATCGCTACAAATATCTATCTACATTTTGTATTAATTTGTATCGTGACAGCTAGCTATTAGCATGCAAGTTTATATCATCAGAGCTATTAGCTGTCATTAGTTCCTTGATTCTTTGGCGAAAGGTGTACTAATTTACCGTCAATAACAAAATCAATGTGTGATTTGAAGCACAGACTTCTTTCCCATTTGTGATTCTTTCTTGTACTTTTACATACCTTAAGTAAATTTAAGAGTTTGTACTTTTGTAGTTCAACTTGAGTAAAAAAAATTTAATCTGATGTTTTTGTGTTTTTTTCCCTTTTTTTTGGCTTTATCTAGATAATCTTCACATCAGCTCCAGCAGCGAAAAACAATTTCACACTTTAATTTAAAATGTTTACAGTTTTATTTATGAATGAGTATGTAGAGTTATTGGATCTTTCTATGATTTTAAGATCATCTTGTAAGAGTGGGCTTGAATGTAAAGCATCAAAAGAAGGTCATGCAAGTGAGTAGCTACGACACAACTCGGCAAAGGCGATCTTACTTTGTGTAAAGTGCAAATTTGACTCAGAATGTTATTGGTATTCTAACAGCTTTGATATTGCTGACTATTATGTAAATAAACCGGTTATTTTAATAATGTTATTTCTTATGGATTTGGATGGATTTCTATGGAGTCTACGCTTCACAGGACAAATGTGTCACGAACTCCTCACGAGACACCACAGTTAAACGACATTATGTGGCTCTTTCGATGGCGTGACGAACCGGCACCTCTTGTCGCTCCCAAAGCCGCCTTGTATCCCGTGAGCCCTGTGAAGAGAGCTCGTGCTCCCGAGATAAAGTCTGGTAAGCCCTTCCCCTCTCCCTTAATGCCTGAATGCGACTCTGAAGCTTTCATTAAAGCTGCCCTTGGCTATCCCTGAACAATATAACGGCCGAGAGTTTTCACCAGATGAGGTCCTCATGCAGATTGAACTATATTTCATGCACTTGGCAGACCCTAAGCCTGAAGAGAGAAAGAGAGAGAGTGCAGTTTATGCTGTCTCGGCTTACTGACAAAGCCCACGAATGGGCACAGGGTATAGTGGACAAAGGGCACCCGGATTTAGAGTCCACAAGGAAGTTCACCGGCCTCCTGAGAAAGGAGTTCCGGGTTGCTGGGGAGGTTTCCCCCCTAGAGGATTTTGGGAGGGATTAATCAGTCAAAGAGCCCTCTGCAGGCAGTCAAGAGGGCTCAGACTCCGAGGGAAGGAGCACAACTGAATGCCGTAGCAGCGCCGAGGTCACTCCTGCATTGCCCATGACCAGCATTGATGTTGTCTGCACCTCAGACAGGGTATTTCTCTCTCCACTAGGCGAGGTGTTCCAAGACCCTTCGACTCCCTTCGCGGATGACGTCGTTGCACTGCCGCCTGCCTTCGGGGATGACTTCGTCGCACTGCCCCCCCGGCTTGGCCGAGGATGTCGTCTCTCCTCCGCCTGCCTTCGAGGACGACGTCATCCTGAGCCTTTACTTAGTTTCCAAGTCCTTGTGTTTTGTTTCTAGTTTTCGATTTCCGTGTTTTCGTTTGTTTGCTCTCCGTGTTTCCTTTTCATGTTGTTGACTTCCTGGTTTTGACCCACGCCTGTTTTCTGTTGAGTATGGATTTGCCTATGTAACACCTGTCTGCCTGTTCTGTGACCTACGCTCTGGACTATGACAATGATTACTGGATTTGCCCTAATAATAAACCCACTGAGATTACGCACTTGCGTCCTGCCTCTTCATCTGTGCACTGCACGTTTCAGAATGGTTGTGTTTCACAGATATCATGAATTTAAACCCGGGTTAAAATAGAAGCCCATCTGTTGCATGACGCACAACTAAAAAAAGCTTCATAAAAGCTTTCGATGTGAAATGGTCTTTAGTAGCCACAAATGAGTTGTTTGTACTTATGTTATGGATAAATTTTGTATTTGGGTGAAGTTGTAAGAGTTTGGTCTAATAGTTTGGCCTGTTTTATATTGAAGTGGGGTAACATTGTCACGATGTGTTTCTGCTCCCGCAGCGCCTCCAAAGGCAGTCCGGGGGGCCTGGGCCCGTGGGGCCTACGTCCCTGTCCGGGTGGAGGCC
>JAOUQW010028830.1:0-10536 GCA_028565825.1 Olivaichthys viedmensis
AGTTTCAATGATGCTTGGTGAAGTTCAGGTGCTTCATTTTGTGAGTTGCTCTCAGGAAGAGCTTCATTAGTGCCCCCTTCCAAACATCTTGTTGTCATGGAGGTGCCATCAAATAGTTCATTTTGAAACTTGACAAACCCAAGAATAAAGTTTTGCAGGTAACAACCATCTGTATCTTTTGCATAACAAAGGGGTTTTACATGTGTGCAACCTCATATTTATACCCCAGTAAAACAGGAAATGGTCAAAGACAACAACAGAGTTCAAGTAATATAATTTTTTCGAGGATGCCAATTTGTTTGTTATTTATTTTAGAGATTCCTTAGGTGTGTCAATAATTGTGCCACTTTTTTTTGAGAGAAAATACTATTATTAAAAAAAAGAAAATTGAATATTTTTTGTTAGAGCAAAGGTAATTAGTTTCTCCTATTGTTTGAGTGTAAAATTTTTATTATTGTGTGTAATTTCTTTAATACATTTGTGCTCATTTTTACAAAAGGTGCCAATAATTCTGGAGGGCATTAGACATTAGATGACTCCTGTAATAGTTTCACAAATGGACCGTGGTAGTGACACCAACTTCCGAAGGAAAGAGATATTTCAACGGTTAGCGGCCATGAGAAAAAAAAAAAGTTAAGGAATGACAATTCTGTATATTAACAAGGTTATAAACAACAATGCACTTAACCTTCTAACAATAATACAACAGTCTGTTCTTTTCACATGATCTTTGCAGTACTCATGTAATGAACATGAAAAGAACCAAAATTCAGCAAAGCCATAGAGAGATTTCTAATATAGAAGTTACATTGATCACCAGTACAAATTAGGTACACTAATATAATTAGGTACCTAACAAACTGGGAACTCAGTGTAAGTGACCCAACACTTTGAGGCAAAGCACCAAACCAGTATGGGTACAAAACAATTAATATTCTATCAATCTATAAATTTGCATGTATACCAGTAGATTTTATTCAATGTCTTTGTGTGTGTGTGTGTGTGTGTGTGTTAGAAGACGTAACGCCTGAACCCGGATATGGATGACTAAATTGCGTTCACTGCTTCAAACTGAGGTGCATCAGTCACACACACACACTCCTAACGAGTCCTGACTGATTTTCTTCTTCTCACTCGGCCACATTGGTGGAACCTGCCCCCCTCCTGAAGGACCCTGGTGTGACCAAAGAACTGCCTACATTAAAACTCACACACATGTGCAGCGACACTCTGCTGTGGTTGATCTAATTATATCTGTCAGTGAAGTGAAAGAAACGGAGGTTAAACGACAGACACAGTTCCTTAAGACATCAAAAGTGCATTAACACACACACACACGCTTAAACACACCACCACCACCAGGAGTTAAAGCTGCATTAGGAGATCAGAAGAGAACAGTGATGTGATTGAGCTTTTATGTATTGTAGTCCAGTCAAAAGTCACACACACACACAAACACACACATGCACACACACACACACACACACACACACACATACACACCACCCGGATATGAGATTAGCCGATTAACCTATGTGTTTAACAGAATTAAAATCAGAAAGGCATTACAGAGACATAGTAGAAATTGGTCATATTGTACGTGCCACTAACATTGCATCATATTAAATTAAATTTTATTATTTGATACAAATCGATCCATTTAATTATAGGCCAATTAACACATGGTTAACAATAAATATGCTAACACTTAAGCTACATCTTAAATAGGACACACTTGTCACAGTCTGCTCTGTGTAGCGGAAGGAACGGAGCTATTAGAAGTTGCTGATATTTTACATAAAAAAAAAGAGTAAAAGCAGCACTACACCACGGACGCAAATTAGGAGGGAAAAGTTTAAGATGTAAATTTGGGTTGTAAAATGGGCAATTGGTTCCGTGGAGACAGCTTAAAAACATGACCGTGCAGTGATATGGTATTCCAATTAGTGCAAAATGTTAGTATTTGATTGCTACTGCCTTACAAACACCCACTGACTAATAGTGATCATACTTAATATGGCTCCTCCTTGTTAGTAACTAGTATTAGTACTTGACAGTCTAACACACACTGATACTTATTTATCATGCACATTTCTCAAAATCAGTAAAATGGTCTACCATAATAAGGAAATCTGAAATAGTTATATCATTAATGTTATGCTCTATATGTTATATGGCATTTATAAGTTTAAAAGTGAGAAGCTATAAGCAGATATTGAGATGCACTGAAAAATGTCATATTGGGTTGGACAATTATCAGTTTTCTATAAGTAACTCTCCCCAAAGATTACAATGTTTGCATAACCTTAAGGGGAGGGGCATGGTTGTGGTGAGGGATGTGGTTGTGATTAGGGACGTAAATATTGCGAGGGCCGGTGTTCGCGCCCATAACTTTCATTACAACTTTTAGCAGCACAATAAATAATATTGGTTCCTATTACACACACACACACACACACACACACATACACACACACACACACACACACATGTACAGTCAGCTCCAGAATTATTGGAATCCTTCATGAAAATGAGCAAAAAGGAGTATATAAATTTCATAACATTCCCCTATAATTAATACTTGGTGACGCCTTCGCTGGAGAGAATAACAGCACTGAGCCTCTTTCTGTAATGTATAACAAGGTTAGAGAACACTTGTAGAGGGATGTTGGACTCCTGAACTCCTCCATGCAGAACATTTCAAGCTCCTTTATATTCTTAGGTTTCTGCATGTGGACTGCTCTTTTCAATAGGGTTCAAATCCGGAGACTGAGATGGCCATTGCAAAATATTGATTTTGTGTTGATTTCGATGTTTGGCCTCATTGTCTTGCTGAAAGATCAAATTATGGCCCAGTCTTAGGTTCCTGGTAGAGGCAACCAGGTTTTGGGCCAAAATATCCTAGAACTTAGTAGGACTTATGATTCCACCAATGCTCAGAAGACCCCCTTAACCACTAGCCGCAAAACAGCACCACAGCATCCATTTTACAGTGGGTATCAGGTTTTTTTCCTTGAATGCAGTCCCTGTTTCGTCCCTGTTCATGACCTGAACTTTGGTCTCATCTGACCACAACACATGGTTCCAATTGTAGCTGTGATGACGCCTGGCGAAGTTCAGGAGCTGCATTTTGTGGGTGGCTCTCAGAAAATGATTCCTTCGTGAAACCCTTCCAAACAGCATGTTGTTATGGAGGCGGAATCTAAGTGATTTATTTTTAAACATCCATTATCTGTCTCTTCTGTATTAAAAGGTCTTTGGTTTTCATATTTCATCAAAGGCAACAACAGAGTTTCTGGACACTTGGAAAATTGTATTATCTATAAAGAGAACCTATTTGTTTTTGTTAGAGGAAAGGTAAGTAGTTTCTCCAGTTGTTTGAGGAGAAAATTTGAATCATTGAGTGTAATCTTTAATTTATCCAATCATTTTTGCATATTCTCTTGAAGGGTGCCAATAATTCTTTCCTCTTATAAAAAGTCATTTTTATCAGGGTGACACAAAACAAGTGTCATTCAGTTTAACTGAACTCCTAATAATGTTACATGTTCTGGGTAGGACTGGCTGGCTTTAGCTACGTTTTGAGAAATATCTCTCCTCCAAGTCACCAAATTACCATACACTGTTTTCACCTCCATTCTATCCCCCTGACCCTTGTTTCTCACTGAATACTTTCCCATTGGCACTTCTAAACACATGCATTTCATGCCGTTCAGTCATACACACCACACACACAGATGGCTGGAAGACAATGAGACGGATCTGAATCCTGGAACCTGATCTGAGTGTTACACTCTCGTCTAAAAGACAAACACGTTTATCTTTACAACGTGTGTCCGACGCACTCGACACCTGTCCGACGGAGACACCAGAGAATCATTTATTCGTTTATTTATTCGCATATGCTTATGTTTTGGTCGTGTTTTAGGTTAAATCACCTCACGACTCGCTTGTATGAAGTAAGATAGTTTCCTGTATGATTATTGAATACAATTATTATGATAAATCCATTTCAGCGATGCAATAGCACGTTTTTCCTCCAAAGAGGATTTAAACTGCCTTTCACACGCTACCTCATACAGACTGCTGTTCCTTTTATTCTATATGCTGTAATCTGACTGTAAAACCGGCATCGCTCCAATGTGAAAAAGCACACGCATATTCCTTTTTCAGCAGCAAAGCTGTTTTCATAAAACTTTCCTAAATTATTATCAGTTCCCGAATTTATATATCATCATTTTAAAATTATGTTGTAGGCAATTCTCAACTCACGGATTTAAATAAAGGGTGAGTATTATTTGATTGC
Organism: Olivaichthys viedmensis; assembly: GCA_028565825.1. Lineage (NCBI taxonomy): Eukaryota > Metazoa > Chordata > Actinopteri > Siluriformes > Diplomystidae > Olivaichthys > Olivaichthys viedmensis. Next base: position 4,307 of record JAOUQW010028830.1, read on the forward strand.
CCCCCTAAAGGTCAGTCAGTACGGGGTGGCGAGAGATGTTGTTCGGGGTTGGGTGGGGGTGTATGGGGCAAGCGTTCCTTATTTTCATTTCACAAAGGTGGCAACCCTACTAGCAAGGTAGGATATTTTTAGGGTTAGCATGCTATCTATTTAGCGAGCTAATTTGACTCTGTATGGAGTGGGGCGAAGATTTACTTCCTGCTACGCACTTGTGCTGCAAGTAGCCAATATACCCAAGTTGGAAGGGGCAGTTGACAAAGACAAGTAAAAAAAGGTATTGGAGCATGGGGCACCTAATATTAGCCATGCAAACTAAAAATTTTACTTTATTTCCTGAGTAAAAAAAGTACAAACGCAGCAGTCTCTCTTTGTTCAATGTGAATATACACAAAGAAAGATTCAGGAGGATTTTGCCGAAGAGGTTATCAAAAATAATTGTAATTTAGTTTTTAAAATGTCAATTTGATCTTCCTAGAAATGAGACATAATTTCAGTTCATTTGAAAATAAGAGTTCTTTTTGATTCAGCTATTCAAATTCAACTTAGTTTTAGGCTAGCTGATAATAGGATTTTAATTTAGTCTAGCTAATAATGATACTAAATTTGATGCAAGCTAAAAAGTGCTAAAAAAACCAAAACAAACCCCAGCACTTTGTTTCAGTAGCCTACATGTTTTCTTGGTTGCCTCTTAGGTTTGCTAGCATTTACGATATGACAGTTTACGATTACGATTTAACAGTTATGCTAGCTACTCAATTAGCCCTAAATGATGTTCTCTGATTGAGGGAAAAAACACTGAGTACTGCACAAAATAAAAAATCTTAGATTTTGTTCTAGTCTATTTTTATTTTAAGCCAGAACTGGATATGCGAGTTATTAGCTACGCACTTAGCACTTCGTTACTTTGTCCAAGGCAAAGAAGCAGCACATTTTCTCTTTGCTCACTGGTATGGGAAATTTAAGAGCATTTTTCTAAATACAGCATATCAAAAATAATATTAATTTCAGTCTAAGTAATAATGACACTTTATTTAAAATGTTACCGTTAGCTGGACATGTTAGCCACACAATTAGAATTTACAATTAGCATGAATTACTTTACTACATTCTCTTATGAGGGTAAAAAAGGCAACACATTTTCTCTTTAAGTTAAATCTAAGAGGATTTTCGTAAAGAGGCTTATCAAAAATTAATTTTCTAAGTCAAACACAGCGCTCTGCAGCCACTGAACACCTGCTTCGGTCTTTTGTGAGGCAAACTGAACTCAACGAACAGATTTAGCTATTGAAGAATAAATCTGAATACATTGAATAAATGTGTAGGGGAGCAAATCGTGTGTAACAGAGTATAAAAGTATTCAAAAGTCTTCCTCGTTTTTTGCATGTTAATGTGAGTTTGCTTCTGTTAAAGATGAATGTCGCTAATCCTCGAAAGAGTTTAAATTTTTTTTGTTTTACTAAAAGTAGAACAAAACCAAAAATATTTTTTTATCACATGAAACCTAAAGTTTCTAAAAATCTGTTAAATAAAGTGTCAGCGGTAGTGTTTTTGTAATCTCCTGTTCTGTTGAAGAGGAGGAGCGACAAGACATTCACAACACACGTGCTACATCCTAAACCACATACTACCATACTAAATAGTGTGTAAAAAATACCACACCATAGCTTACCACAGTGATCATAGGGGGCTTACTATGTTGTCCTGCTTTCATGTAATCTGTACAGTAGAATGGGATTTGGGAGGCAACCTCAGGTAACCAGGAGAGATTTCTTATGACTGCTTGATGCTTGCTAATAAGTATGTACCACAATTATGCACTTTTTTTGTTGATAAATAATTTACTTAGTGTTTGATAACTGATGAAATAAAAACAGCCCTTGGTAGTGCGCTCAGACTCACCACTGCACTCTTTATCCTCGTGGAATTTCCAATTAAAAGAAGAGGCCCTGTTTTAATGAACGCAGTCATGTCTGTGGTTAATAACGGCATGATGACTGAGTGCATAACGAGTCCTCAGAGTCACTCCAACACAGTCTTGAGCAGCTAAAGTCGCCTGAAGTGTGTATACAGCAGATGAGTAGCTTTAATTAAAACCCTCATATTCCCATCATTCCATTCTCTTGGACATTCTCATTAGATACAACTACACATTGCTTTTTAAATGGAAAAGACCAAATTAAAGGCGTCTCACTGTCCTTAGGCTTCATTCTGCGGGGAAGAATGAGCCGAGTCCACTCAAGAGCCACTTCAGCTTAATGAAGTGCAATTCCCTGTGCTAGTTTATTATTTAGAGATTCAGGGGCAGAGGGTGAAGAGTGCTCAATGCGGCAGACTGGATATACCAAACACACAGAGAGAGAGAATGAAAGAAAGAGGGAGACAGACAGTGAAAGAATCCGAGAGAGAGAAAGAAAAAGACAGAAACACAGAATAGGAGAGAGGGAAAGAAAAAAGGAGAGAGTGAGAAAGAAAGAGAGGCAGACTAACCATGATCCTCTGCATGAAAAGAAGAGAAATGTTTTTCAGATCCAGAGTCCATTTTCGCACCTGCGTTTACTGTTCTGTACTAAAATATGCACAGGTTCTGGGGGGCATGATTCTGGATTTGACTCTTTTCCCTACGCGATGCCCGGATGTTATTTTGAAACTGAATTTAAGGGTTTGAATAAATCTAGAGATTGAATGCTTTTTGAAAATGGAATATAGGCTTACTTAATTTTGTTATTTTATATTGTGAAGCATGAGTTTCAGATTTTAGATTGCTCCTTTACAAACCTTAACATGTAATTTGCGTTCATTAATTTCATATGGTACGATACAAATTCTAAATAATAACATTTCAAATTCAAGTGTCCAATGGCATTATTCTAACTCCATAGAAGTCTCCTTAACATTTGCATATAAGTGAAGCTTTTTTTTCCTCGTTTTGCTTTGTTTTTTGTTATTTGTTTTTGTGTATTTAGTGAATGGGATTCAAATGAGAGTGACGTCTCAGCTGATGTTTAGCTGTTCTTGCTGATCTTGCTGTTCTCAGCACTTCTCAACACCACTCCATCTTTTCCCAACAGACAACAAGACAACAGAAGTGAACAGAAGACGAACCAATAAGCAAATTGCACTTCCAGTTTTGATGTTGTGTGCAAACTACTTCCTTTCTTTTTAAAGGATAAGAAATGCATAAAAAAAAATCAAAATCATCCATTTTTACAGATAACAGTGTGTCATACAGTGTCAGAAACAACATAAGAAAGTTTGCTTGAGATACCGAGGTGGGCTAGAGTAGGAAACACTGATCTAACACACTCTAACGCAGTCTAACACACATAACACACCCATAACACAAGGTTTGGGGGGTGCTAAGCATATTCACCAGTTCTTGAGTGCTATTGTGGGTTTGAGAGTGTATATCAGTAAGAGGGCAATCAACCGAAGGGGCAAAGAGCAGAAAGGGAGGGAGGGAGGATGTCTTTTTTCAGGAGCTCCACTATCTGGAAAACACCCTGGAAAATTCAAGGATAGGCCGTAAGAGAGAGAGAGACCCTAAACCTCAGTGACATGACTCCGCTGGAAAAACTGCAAGGTGCAAAGTAACACTCGCCGAAAAAAGTATGGCGTAACATAGAGAGGGTGACCCCCCCCCCCCTACTCACTCACCCCATTATTATTATTATTATTATTACTGCTATTGTTATCATTGTTATTTTCATACTGTATTCCAGTTCCTTTGACAACATTGTACTTCACACAGTCATTCCAATAAAGCTACACTGAATTAATTGAAAGAGAGACAGAGAAAGATAAAGAGGCAGACAGAAAGACACAGAGAGAGAGAGAGACAGATAGATAAAGCTGCCCATATGGCTCTGTTCTTCTATGTTATGTTACATCTGGTGTTGAGATAGTGCCACACTTAAATTGTGACAATACAGTCATTACACACCCCCACTCACCCACCTACACACACACACACACACACACACACACACACACATACACATACACACACACACACACACATTGAGCGGTTGCTTCTCTTTGGCCCATTACCCACAATCCAGCGTGACCAATCGGGCTTTGTCACCATTCAGTGCTTAGCTGTATCTCTTTCTTTCTCTCTCTCTCTCTCTCTCTCTCTCTCTCTCCCCCTCTCTCTCTCATTCTCTTTTTCTATATACGTTCAAAATACGTTCACTCCTTTCTGTATGATTCTAATGAGTGTGTGTTGAGATTATAATCCGAGTGTGCGGTTCCACTGAGGGTGAATTTAAACGAAGCTGCTGATTGGTCAACTGATGAAACGTCCATTATGACATAATCAAATTCGAATTTACATACATTCTCTCAATGTATTTCAATGTGAAAGTTTCACACTTTCATCTGAAATATTTAGGAATTAAAAAAAAAAAAATCAAGAATTATTAGGAATTATACAGCAACCAAATAAAAAACATAAAACAGATTAAAAATATCCTCTATTTTAGATTCCTCAGCGTTGTCTTGATGATGGCTTTACACTCTGTGTCTCAGCAGCTACTTGAGGAAGCTTTTCCAACAGTCTGGAAGAAATTCCCACTTGCTGAGCATTCGGTGGCTGGTTTTCCTTTAGTCTCAGAGTCATCCCAAACCGGCTATGTTGGGTTTGGGTCGGGTGACTATTTACAGTTAAGTGCACAGTTTTGTATATCCTTGGTTTCTGGGTGAATTATTTTTTTTTTTTTTTACAGTTTATCCACAAACCAGAAATCTATATTCATGTAATGGTGTTTTCCTATTGATTACAACATGGCCTAAGTATTACAGTCACTAAGTCAGCAGTAATATTTATGAGCAAGCTCAAAAATTTGCATTTCTGTTGACATGCTCTAGTTAATATATTTCAGTGCGCCTCATTAAGATGTCTAATTACTTAACACAATCAACACGTGTTTACTTTTCAAGAAAAGTTCAAACTGGCTTTAATTGTCAATCAGTTTGCTATGAGCAGTCAATATAAGAGTCAATGGGATCAGAAAACAGCTCTCACAAGACCTAAAACAGAAAATATTAATCTTTCCCAGAGCTGGACATGGGTAAAAAAATCTATCAAAGTGTTTCGGGATACTATTACTAACAGTAAAAACCATAATTCAGAATTGGAAGAAATATAGACACAAAGACATTACCAAAGAGTGAAAGAAAAATAGCTTAAAAAAAAACAGAGAGAAAACAAAAAAAACCCAAGGTCCTTAGAGGTCAGAAGAATAAAAGTCCATATTTATACCATATTCTGAAATATCCATTTGATTGTTTCACTAATAATACCTTAACAATTTTTTTTACCATTAACTTGTGATAATGAAGAAATATCTGTAAAACCTAACTCACATCAAATGTCTTATTGGTTTTGTTTCCAAGTATGGGTATGCAAACTTAAGGCTGTGATGATAGATCGGTGTGATGGTATACCTCTAAGGAAATCTATAGCGTAAAATATAACATTATTTCCAGATGCAGGAAATAGCACTGAAAACCATGACATGTTCAGACGGTTATTCATTATCATATAGTTGCAAACCAATGTTTATTCTAATTTACTACTAAATAGATATTTTATAGCTTTTCTATATTTAAAGCGGTAAATCGAATGTGTTTAGCATTACACTGGGTGGCTTTCCTGCATTTAATAACACTTAATTTAATAATTTTTGTTTTAATAAAAGCTGTGATCTTGCCAATATAACATTAAGAAATGCATTTATTCATATTTATTAATTTATTAATTGTGTGTCTGAATTTCATCACACAAACACACACTATGTGATTTCATTTTTTCTTTCCTCGTGAACCCAGACAGACTGCCATGTGTGTGTGTGTGTGTGTGTGTGTGTGTGAGAGAGAGAGACATGTTTTGGGATGAATGAACATCTTGCCACCTAACAGTGTGCTAATTCCCCATATCCAATACAATAGCAGCAATTATATGCTAATCAATGTTCCTGTGTGTGTGTGTGTGTGTGTGTGTGTGTGTGTGTTGGTTGTCGTGCCAGCGTGTTATTCGTGTGCGTGTTGTTGTGTCAGCGTGTTATTCGTGTGTGTGTGTTGTGTTGTTGTTGTGTCAGCGTGTTATTCGTGTGTGTGTGTGTTGTGTCAGCGTGTTATTCGTGTGTGTGTGTGTGTGTGTGTGTGTATGTGTGTGTGTGTGTGTATGTGTGCCTGTGTGTAATATTAATAATATTTTATTATATTAATAA
>JAOUQW010028831.1:0-10533 GCA_028565825.1 Olivaichthys viedmensis
GGGTCAGCCATGATACAGCACCCCTGGAGCAGGGAGGGTTAAGGGCCTTGCTCAAAGGCCCAACAGTGGCAGCTTGGTGGAGCTGAGGCTTGAACCCACAAACTTCTGATCAGTAGCCCCGTGCCCTAACCACTGAGCCACCACTGCATATAGGTCTTGTTGTAGATGTACAAATACTGACTGTAGCCCATATGCTGCACAGTGTAATTTGTCAGCCCCCCTCTACCCCGTTTATAAACTGACAATGACCACCATAGGACCACTGCCGATGTATGTACAGTACATCTAGTCTCAGCCTCAGACTTACGGCTTAGAGAGCGTCTGATACCTTTTGTACACTTAGCTGGCCACAAGCTTCAGAATCTGGAATGTTGCAGTCTGATTGGCTATGTGCACTTCCCTGTGCCAGTTTCCAACATGAAAACAAACTTTTGAACACCGTGACACAATGAACTTTTCAGAGCAAGATATAGTCACTGGCTTGAAAAAAGTTCATGGCATCCCGTCTTTAAAATTAATTTCAGAGTTTTTGTTTTGAACAGTTAGTTGTGAGTAAACAACATACCTTTGCATGTTTGGGATAGCTTTTGCCTGTCAAAGTAGCTGGTTATTGGCTGCGGTTATTGACATAGGTTATTGATATAGGTTTATATTACTGCGAATGAAGATTTGTGTTATTTTCCAAAATGTCAAATAGGTCCTTTTATCTAATTGATTATCAGAGTTAGACTTTGATAATCAACTCATCTTTATTTGTCATATCCTAAAGAATACGATTCTAAGGACAAGGAAGCTGATCCAAGAATATTGAATATTGTTTTTCCATGCTCTGTGTGTACGTGCATGTGTGTGTGGGTGAGTGTGTTTGCTGCAGGCGGATCATATCTGTGGAAACGTGGGTTGAAGAACAGCGAGCATTTGAGCACTCAGGCAAAAGAACAGCAGGAGAGTACACACAACCTTGCTGGAGGGAGCAAACGAGCAAAGGGAGATTTATTTTTGAGCCTGTGTTAGCTTGTGGTCATCTAGATGGGGACACCACTGGTGCATGGTTGAGAAATATCCATGGGGTGAATCAGAGTCATCGCCATCATCATTGTCCTCATAATCAGCAACAATCAGCACAATCCTCATGACCATCATAAAACATAAGCATAGACGTCACCATAGCAACTGATGTCCAAGCCACACTGAAACATGTATTTCAGAGCTGCTGAAATGGTTTCAGCGTGAATGAAACTCATCAGCCCAAAATGACGACGTGTGATGCTTATGAGACGCTTCTGAGTGCATAACAAAAGCTGAATGAAGTCATCACACAGCAATTGAAAAGAGTGCTTGGACTCAGATAATGTAACTCAGATGTTATATATATATATGCAATGTTTTCTTTAATGATTAAGCATTCTCCCATTGTGATCTTTCTTAACATATTGCTTTATTTTAAACACTTTTTCACTTTTGAAAAGCTGTTTTTGTGTATGAACAGCTTTATGGATGAGTGTTGCCCCCTGGTGGAGCTTCTTTCTGATTTCAAGCCTCTGCACAGCTGAACCAGTGAAAAGAGTGTAGAATGGAAAAAAATATATAATTTTTTCCCTGTTTAGTTTGTGGTGTGAATGAATTCAGTTTATTAAAAATGGTTTAAAGGAATGCAATAGCAGATTTCAGATTTGATGGTTTGGGTTATTTAAAGTTAAACTTCATACAATGTTTAATGATTAAATCCTTTTGAGGAATTCTTTTACATTTACAGTATTTGGCAGATGCTCTTATCCAACAAATTGGATGACTCATTTTTTGAAGTCCAGGTGCTATAGTATATCGGCGTCTATATCTTAAACAAGTCCAGTTATTAACTATTCAACCAGTGACCACTCATGAACAAACACCCCATATTATTTGATAAGGAAGAAGAAACGGTCTATTTGCTAAAGTAAAATATTTTATTTATTGGAAGAAAAAAATATATATCAAGATTAAAATGTGTGGAACTCCAGCGTTAATAAACATTCATTTGAAGACTTGCAATATGATCAGGAAAATACAAAATAAATATTTTACAGTTACTATTAGCTTATACTCCAAGGAAATTATGTTGTTGTGCCATTCTCTTAAAGATTTGTTAATATTGTTAATTTTAATGGAACTTTAATCTATGTTTAAAATTATATTATCACCTGTAATGATAGCTGATAAATCAATGCTACTGTCCTGAAAGAATGTAATCTGTATTTCCATATATACTGTATTACGTAATGAAAGATTTTTAAATTAGTTACTGAATGTTAGGCCCTGAATGGCAGAACCCGATACAGCCAGTACAACGTTGTGTAGGTGTCGAAATCTGAGACCTTGTTAAGCCTCTGGAATCCATTGTAAAAGGTTAACTGAGGTGAGTTAGCTTACCTGGAAGAGTCTACGCACATCATCCTGCAGAGGGTTATGGGGTGGCGCTGTACTCCTGTTGTGAGGTGCACTTTCGGTGATACTGGTCCTAGCTGGTGTGCTCCCTGAACTGTCCTTCCTCCCTTTAGGGTCAGAGAGCAGTGGTTTTCCTCTGCTAGCTCTACTGTATAGAAAGGATGTCTTCAGCTGGCTCTGCTGGTTCCACCATGGCGCCAACTGGTCGCACTCTCACACTGTCCACATTCTCCATCAGTGTCATGCATCAATCCAAAGGCCAACGTGAATACAGATATCTGCAGAATGTTAGCTAAACCCCTGAAGAATGTGTTTATTGAAGGGGTGAAGTGAGGGTTAGGAGGATGAGAAGTGCATGTTTTTCAGGGGAGGTGATGGAGGTTCAGTGGCTCATGAGGAAGAGAGAGTTAGCGTCCCAGAAGAGGACAAGGGTCCTAGAGGGGTGGTGCTCACTGCTGTGCTTGGGAGTGCGACTCTTTGAGCAAGTCTGTAACAAGGGGGAGAGAGAGAGTTGTTAGCAGCACTGGCATACATCAGCTAGCGTCAGCTCATTATTTTCTTCCATATTCTCCAGCGAGTGGCTAATGAGCCACCCACCAGGTAATGCACGGGCGCTGTCCCGGGTGCTGAGTTTCCAGCGCTGTGGGGTTGATGATACCCTTTTATGAGGCCTGACACCACATTAAATAGATCTTAGTGTGTGAAGGTAGGGTATGTGTTGTGAGTGTTTTTGACATGAAATAAAGATGTCCCAAGGGGATCATGTGATTCTATTTACTATTTCTGTAAATGATTGCTGTAATGTTAAGGGGTTATAACATTAATTTATATTCTGATAAAACTGTGTTGTATTCCTCTGCTGAAATTATCCAACTGGCTATTGAGGGGCTTCGAGTTGCTTTTAATACCGCCTCAAAGGTATTCAGTAGACTCAAACTTGTGCTCATGTTGTTCTACTATGCAAAAAAAATTACAACAAAATCTAAGAATTTGTAGCGTATATGGCAAAAAAAATATTTCTGTTTTTCCCAACACCTCCTCTGGCCCCACCCTGACCACACCCTTAATCATTGTTTGCACCTGTTTCTCTTTATCTATCTTATTGTGTCTTGTTTTTTAATGACCTTTAGAAAAAGGGCTGTAAAACATTGTTTGCTGCAGTTCATAGCGATGCACATGTAATTTCAAAGGCATGCCTCTATACCTAAGCCTCCTTACATTGTTTAGCATTCAGCAGTTAGGTCCATAACTTGTAATAAATACTGTACTTATCATTGTGTTTCAATAGAAAAATGGGATGACTTTTTCTCTGTGTAAGAAGAGACCTCCAGTCCTGCATGTTGATTTTAAAAGCCAATCTCTATAAATTGCCTTAATACATCACCCCCTCTGTTACATCAGTGCCTACAGTATATCAATGCAAGGCCTCATGGTTGATGTATCTCATGTAATTTATTCTGACCTGGATAAAATATGGCCTTTAAATACAGCGCTCCATACAGATAGAGCTTCATATACCTGGAATAAGTTTCGAGGAGCCTGAAACTGGATATTTTTTGTACACTAGGCCATTTAAAATATTTAATAATAGGCCTGCTTGTGTTTCAATGTAAAATGTTTTACGTGATGTTTTTAGTTTCCATTTGTTTCTATTTGCTTTATCTGGCTTTTTTCTCTCTCTCACATTTCCATACATGCCTGACTCAGCACCATGTGTTTTCCTGAGACATAAATAAAATTAAATTGTTATGCCCTCTACCAAATGGCTGAAAATAGGTCTCCTCCTACCTCCCACCAAAATTAAACAAAGTTAAACAAAAGTCTTGCTATTTCAGCTGCCATAATAGAAAGGGGTAATTAGACACAGTTGTTGTTAACTAAAGTTATTTTAGGCTTAAAGGTTTATTTATTTATTTGTCAAGTTATACATTCACATTATTACACTTTATCACATCTTATTTAACAATGTGCAAAAGTGGGGAATGAAGCCAAATGAAAGTTTCTGAACTGAAAGAGTTTCCTGGTTTTGTGTGTGACAGTCATGTGAAATACAATTGGTTACAGGATCTATAAGTATATAGTTCACAGGATAAAATATAACACATACAGCTCTTATCTTAAATTATAGTTAGTGTATGAATGACTTGTTTACGCTTTAATTTGACAAAAATTCCTGCCTGATACTCTGTCTGAGAAAAAGCCAAATCATACTACATCAGGCACACACATCTTATATAAGCAAACAAAAACTACCTTTCTACTGTTGCTGTCGTGAAGATTTGTATGATCACAAAAAGTACATTCTCCATTTTAGCAAAGCACTAATGACTGAATAGCCTGATCAATATTTCACTAACCCATAAGCTGTCATAACTCTACATAAAATCTACTACCACTTTAATATAACTTTGGTAGTATATCACCCCACACCAGTAAACAGCGCCCCCATATATTTAAGCTCAAAGTATCACTCATTGCATGTGCTATTCATTTTATACATTCATTTATTCTCATTTTTTTAAGGGCGCCAGAACCTCTGGAATCGACTGTAGGTACATAGAAGCTTTAGCAAACTTAAAGGAAATTGTAGGATTACAGTAGCAAACGGAAGACTTACATGAACTGAAAAAAAAAGAATTATTATATACTTTATGTCTCTGTTTCTTTTTTGTTTGTCATGCATACACTGAGTTAATGAAGTGATTGACAGGCTGGATAGGATTTTTTCTTTTAATTGTTACTATATACACGTGTATGTAAATTTGTATATTATGTCTCTAAACATATCCTTATTCAGCATATGCATGCATACAAATGGACACACAAACAAACAGTGTAAGACCTACTGGAATAAGGATGAAGGAAAACTCTTACATATTAATGATTATAATAATGGTTTATAGTTACATTAGAAAGGCATTGCATTAATATAAACAGATGAATATTAATGATTACACAAAAAATACTGATTAATGATTATTAAAAGATCCACCACGTATGTATGAACTGAAAAAGCTGAATAAAACCAGGTAACGTTTAATGTTCTATGTACAGCACCATTAAGTAGTGGTTTCCTAAATGCATCAGACAATTTCAGGTTGTTTTCTCAGGGCTCCCTCTGCTGTAATAATGCACCAGGACACAACTGAATGCTCTCATTCTAAAGGACTCATCATTCTTGTCATTAAAAGTCGATTTTTAGGATCACAAAATAATTTATTTGGTTAGTTTTACTGTTGATCCTAAATAAAGTCCAAACCCAGGATAGAGAGGCTCAGTGAATGTGGTCTGAACTCTGTGGAGGAGCTTCATTGTGTCAGAGACGCTGTAGAAGGACAGAGATCCTGCTCTGTGATCTACATACACTCCTATTCTAGAGGAGCTGAACTTTATGGGGATTTTAGTTTCTTGGTTGTTGTGCAAGAATGAGTAACTGGAGGAAGAGCACAGCAATCTCCAAGACTGAACATTAGATCCAAATAAACATTCAATACCATTTCCCTTCCTACTGATGCCTTTATTTGACATGGCTATAAAAACCCCATGACTTCCACTCCACTCAAGTTCCCAGTAACAGCGTCCACACACACCCTCTCTACACAACACCTGGTAAAAAAAGTCAAATCTCTCGGCATGATTGGGATATAACTGTACTCTGTTACTGCAGGTCACCACTCTGTTCCCCTCAGACAGACAGATGTGTTCATTTGCCGTGTTAGGATCCAGTGTGAACTGACAGGAATCTGATGGAGAGAAAACACAACATCTGCATTTAAAAAAAAGGAATTTCTATTTTGCAATTTAACACATTTGCTTGGATAGTAATCGAACAATAGTATAGATTTAATGATAGAAGTAAGAGCAATAGAACAACATGTAGGTGAATGTTTGCATATGTGGTAAAGAAATCAAGGAAACCATGTGTCTGTCTTTCTGTGTGTATGAGACAGAGAGTTAGAGAGTGAAAGAAAGATAGAGAGGTTATACGGTATGTTAAACCAAGCAATTTCCTTGTCTTCCTTGGAATGCTGTTACACCCAGTTGTAGCATCGGTGCGCCTGCGCGGTATGCATTTGCGGCCACCTGTTATTTGTGTAAAATAATCTCCTGTTTGTTGGAATAGGTGTTTGGTACAAAAAGGGGGAAATGTGTGTTGGGTTGTCCGTGCCGGGATGCGTGGAACCGGCACATTAGTTGTATCCACCATTGGCAGAAGTCCGGTGGGTTTTGTTAACCCCCCCAGGCTTTCTCATGCTAGTTCAGTTCTCAGCAGTGGTGTAACTACCGGCAGTGCGGGGGGGAGCAATCGCACTGGGGCCCGTAGCGTGAGGGGGCCTGTGGCGATCGGCCTATTGACGCCTTTGGGCCAAGTGGTGTCAAGTTTAACACCACCCATGGCTCATAAAGCAGATTCGATAATTTACCAACATACTTTATCAACCTCGATCGTATCTGAAAATTATCCCTACTCTCAATTTATCTCTCTTTTATTCATAATGCATCTCCTGCATGGTAGCCATTTTCAAACGGATCCTTCGCAACTTGCAGCATGACATATTCACTTCTAAAATTTTAAAAGAGCAAAATGACTCTGCTCATATAATATATATATATAAATAAGTATTTTATCAAAATATGCATGTCACACCCATCAAAGGTTCTCGGGAAATAAAATAAATTTAATTAATTAAATTACATTGTCATTTTTTATTCATTGAAAGTAATTTTCGTATGGGGGGCCCATCAATTTTTTTTTGCACTAGGGTCCATAAGATCCTAGTTACGCCACTGGTTCTCAGGCTTACCACCAAGCTACATGTTGTGCTGTAAGTGTTCATTTGCCAAATAAAGAGCATTTTCCTGATTTTAAAATGCTTCCTGGTCACGTCTCTTCTTCACCAATGTCACACTGGTGTCAGAAGTGGGATGGGTCAAGCCAGCCAGGTTGATCTGTTGGCGTTGCTGCCAGAGAGCGCAGGCATAGGCTCATGGCAGTGGCGCGCTTTGTGCCTCTCTGGCAGCAACGCCAACAGATCAACCTGGCTGGCTTGACCCATCAGCCTGAGAACTGAAGTAACTTGGCAGAAGCTGGCGGGGGTTAACATATGTAGCATGCTAGCTCAACACAGGCCAGCATGGACAACAAATCCCACAATTCCCCCTTTTTCACCGAACACTCATTCTAACAGAACAGGGGATTCTTCTACACAAATAACAGGCGGCTGCAGGGGCTCATGGGTATGCAAATGCACGCCGCGCCAGCGCATTGCCGCTACAGTATTTTTTGTATTATTATTATGGTAAAAAAATAAAAATTTAGCAACCTGAGCTAATTTAAAATGCATAATGTAGTAAAGAATACAGAGAGGAAGGCTTACATTGTAGAAACTCTTCTTTGCTTTGGGGTTCAGGAGGGGGAATGATCTGGACTCCCTTCCCTACAGAAACACAAAGTAATCACAGTAAGGTCACATAATAAACTTACTGCACATAACCTTTTATATTTTTTAAAAGTCTACAAAATATCACAGACTTCCTCTATTCTATTCTTTTGACATTTTACAAAATTGTAAATTTTGCAATTGAACATAGGAAAAACATAGTAACCAGAGCCAAATAACAATAGATAATTTAGTAAAAAGTAGAAAGAGAAGCTTACATAGTAGAAACTCTTGTCTACTTTGGAGTTCAGGGGGAGCAATGATCTTGGCTTCCAGAAAGACACAGAAAGACAGTTAAACAAAGTTACAGTACAGTTATTTTAATCCCAATAATGTCATGAATTTTTCAAGAATACTGCATTATTTCAGGTTTTCCTTTTAAATACTTTTAAATACTAGTTGGTAAGTACTCTAAAATATTTCACAGATTGGCTCTATTCTATTCTTATGATGTTTTGCAAATTACAAGAAATTTAGAAATTTATGAGGGCGGAATAGTGCTATGATGGACTATGGGAATTCAAGTCATTCTTATTTTGTTCAGTTATTATGATATAATTGTATTTTCCAAACACTAAAACAACATGCACAAATTTCTTTGAAAATCTCCTTTAGCATCTATATCAAATAAAATCAAATTCACCTTTTAATGGAAATGGTGAAAAAAATATAATAAAATGAATAATAGTACTGATCTAGGATCAGATTTAGGCTTTTTCTTTTTTTCCTTTGAAATGGAGGAAGCTGATCCTGGATCAGCAATATTATTCAGAAGCCATATTTGTCACATGTTGCTGATGCTGTATATAGTCACACCGGACATACAAATTAATTTGTTTTACCCTCCATTCCCTCCATAAGGATATAATGCAATGATGGTAGAATATTTGAATGTGTAATGTTGTATTTTACTTTATTAATTTTTTATGAAAGTTACATTCAGAACATTTTAGAAACATACCTCTATTGGATAGAATTCTGAAGTCCCTGTTACAGAATTCTTCTAGTTGCTCTCTCAGTTTAGACACAGATTTTGCTAACTCCTCAAAAGAGAGAACAGGGCTGAACCCGATTGTGGGTAAGTCTCCAAGTCCAGGAATGGCTGAGAAAGACTTGAAACTCTACATGTAGACAAAAAAGAATCAAAGCCATGAGAAACCACTGAACACAGGGAGCACAAAATCTCAAACACACTTAATCATATTGTCATGGTGTCATATTGTACCATGAAAATTAACATGGGCTTTGCTGATGATTGGGTTACTTTAAAGGCATGAGCATGGCCTTTGGAGGTTGGAGGGCAGTTCACTAATTTCTTGCAATCTGGTGCATAGTTGTTTTTATGTTATTCATTGTCAATCCATGGCCATGGCCAGGCAGAAAAAAACATGATGAAACCAACTCTCTGCTTGCTATCTTAAGATGTCACTATTTTTGCATTCCTCAAATAAGGCAGAATGTACATAACAGGAGTAATCAATGCACTTGTTTTTTCTGTTGATTACTCCTATTATGTAGGCTGTGTTCTTACAGCATTTCTGAGCTCATGTCATAAAAGCTAACATCCTGGCCCTTGCCTGTTTTTTATTGCCTTCCTGTTTAGACTGTGTCTTTACTATTGTTTGCTATGGATTATCATAAATTTTGAGGACAATAGTCTTTTAGAGGACCAGAGCACTACAAGGTGTCATGATTTTGTCTTAGGTATATACTGCATGATGCTGCATTGTCATCCTACCCAAATACAGAGTCCTGTCAGCAACACTGACACTAACATAGCCATGAATTTCTTTTTGCAAAAGTGAGGCTACAAAATTACCCTCGGCCTCACCCTTTTCAAGAGTACAATCTGCTCTTTAAGACTGATTCTTTGAGGAATATGTTGAAGAGGTTCTTAAACAGGGATATATTTCCCAATGGGTTATTGTCTACATCAGCTCCACAATTCCAGTTCTGGGAATCCACTGCCCTACACAGTTCCAAAGTTTCCTAATTACCAACAAACCTGATCCAGCTCATGAGCTAATTAATAAGCTTTTCATGAGTTGGGTCAGGTGTGTTGGGAGCAGGGAAAATTTGAAACTGCAACGGAGTAGGTCCCCAAGACTGAAGTCCAGAAACCATGGTCTACATAGATGGCATCCTTATTTACACTTACTTAATAGATGAACCTGTCATCCATGAAAGACAGGTATTCTTGAGACTCCTGAAAACTAAGCATTCCATGAAAGCTGAAAAATGTAATCTTCATAAATACACAATTTATTTCCTTGGTTATATCCAATGCATAGCTATGGATGAACAAAAGGTTCAAGCAGTTGTTAAATGCCACCAGCCTAAAGTAAGTAATTCTAAGAACTCCTATGTTTCTTGAGGTTTGCACATTTTAAAACAAGGGCAGGCTTGATCATATGTGGTTACAGCACCACTGATGGTCTCCTCACATCACTACCCTGTGACCAAATGAAAAGACTCCAATGGAGTGAGGCTTTTTCTGAGTTAAAGAACCATTCACCAGTGATCACCTTTTATTAGGAAACATGATGTAGAATGTGAGCCAGTGATATAAGGAATATGTACTTCAGCAAATGTACACTATATGGCCAAAAGTATGTAGACACCTGACCATCACACCTATATGAGCTTGTTGGACATCCCATTCCAAATC
>JAOUQW010028832.1:0-10531 GCA_028565825.1 Olivaichthys viedmensis
GTGTGTGTGTGTGTGTGTGTGTGTGTGTGTGTGTGTGTGTGTGTGTGTGTGTGTGTGTGTGTGTGTGTGTGGGTGTTTGTGTGTAAGGGGTGTGGAACTTGGTCTATAGTGAAACGATGAGAACAACACAAACTGAAGAACACAAAACAGCACAGAATTAACAATTCAACACGAAAAAGTTATTTAGAAAGTTATAAAAGCTGGCCTCTAAACCTTGATGCTTGTGTGTGTGTGTGTGTGTGTGTGTGTGTGTGTTTGTTTACCTGTGTGAAAGCCAGAGGCAAAGCAATAAAACCCTACCACTAACCACATTAAAGTCAAAATCTCTTTTACTGCTGCTTAAAAGTACACAATTACCGTTTTAAGGGGTGTTCAATTCCAACTCACCATCTCATACACACGCGCGCACGCGTGCACACACACACACACACACACACACACACACACACGCACAGATAATGGATTACTATATTTATTTGAGTTTTTAAGTATTGGTAGCAATATTACAATGGCCAAAATCCTCATAACCATATAGAAATATTTGGTCTTTTTTAATTTTTCAAATTAAAGCCATGTTTTGTGCTAAACACGCAAAGAGTTTTCTTCTTACATTGTTAGAATTTTAGTTGTCAGTTTTCACCTATCATTTGGTCCCAGATTAACAGAGAAGAACAAGCCTACACACACACACAGAGACACACACACACACACTTCCTCAGCCACACAGGGCGATGAAAGAACAGATTTCCTGCAGTTAAAGCACTTTAGTGCCAGACATTGCTGATTTATTCTCGAACAGCCTTTACGAGGGTTGCACATATGCACCAGAGCGGTAATGCTAAAACTTTGGGCTGTAAGATGTATAACATTTCAAAAAGTATATGGGCTATAAGGGGGAAAATATATAGTTTAAAAAAATATTTAGGCTTCGGGTGGGTTATGATGGCTACTTTTGGCAAATGTACACTCACCTATTTATTTATTTAATTTTTTTTTGAGAATAGGCTAGTATAAAAAGTACTGTTTATTTGATATAACAATGTCTGTAGAAATTGCAGTTTCTTGTGTTAAGAACTGTCAAAAAATAAAATAAAAAAACAGACTTTATTAATTAAATACATTATTTAACATGTTTTTATTAACAAAAATTCAAGACAAAACAAACATATAATGCAAAAAAAAATTTTTTTTTAGAAAGGCTAGACTCCAAGCTGAAACACATTATTATCTTCCAAATTCTTTACTATTAATAATAATGTTAAGTTACTGTTACTAAATGGTTATATTTTTAGGTAATGTAGTTATCAGGCAAGTTATGCAAGGTACCTAAGGTGTATCTAAAACTAACCAGCTAGCTAATGAACTTCATATGCACAAACCTCTTAATAGTTGATGTAGCAATCAATTGATAGTTAATGGGAATCATATTTTTAAATATTTTTTATCATATTAAATTATCAATTGGCCAGTCAGAAATGAGAAATGTTAAATTGATAGGGTGCAGTCAGCTAAGAAGTGTGCATCATATCACTGGTGACATCCAGGGCCGGGAGTCCATAAGCAAAACATTGGCTACGCTCCTGTTGGGTGAGAAGAATGACTAAGTCCCTCCATCCCTAATGATTCTCGCATTGCTAGCTAATCATAGGTGTGTTGAGTCACATGTACAGTATTGGGCAGTTATGCGCCATTTACATCATATGGGGGAGCTCAGGGAATGGAAAGACTTCTAATTTTTTGGACATTAGACGACCACGCATTGTAACTTTATTGCCAACTCCAGATAGCAGTCATTAGGCTCATTATTATAGCGCTCATTCTCTTTATTACTTAACAACTCAAAATCAAACAATAGCTTACTGTCGCCTACTTCTGATTGACTTGTAACACCAGGGCAAATATTTGATTGATACTGTAAACTGCTCAATAACATCTAAAGCAACTAACCTTTATTATATATCATAGCTTGTGATTAAACTCAAAGCCTGTTTCATTCTTGCCATTTCACTTTCAAGTTGTCCAACATCTAAAAAAAACAAAACATGGTGACTTGTCAAATTGTTGGAACTTGGAAGCCATGACAGCTGCTGCACTTTCGTGTTTTTCCCCACTGGTAAGGTCCACAAATGGCAAAATGTAGGTTGACATGAATATTTTCTTTACAAGTTAGACACTAATAATTACATTAATTCTGATATGAAGTGAATACAGTATTACTGCTCTCCTCCAGCTGCCTTATGATGTTGCGTGATTGGCAGTTTAAAAAGACGCGGCGATTGACTACTCATATCACAGATAAAGCACGCGTTTGCCCTCACCCTTCCAGATTGCTAGCTATAGCAGGCGAAACATACAGTGAGAATTAGCAATGACTAACACTGGGAGGAAATTAGAAAAGAAGCAAGGAAGGGTTAAATTGAAGGCATGCCTATAAACATCAACAGCTTTTGTACCCATCTGGAAGGTTGTAAACTCCTCCACGTATAAAATAAATAACAACTACCGTAATCCAAGACGACGCAATGCTTGTGGTTTTCTATAACAAGGAAATTGTTGCAAGCCTCTTTTTTTGCATGCTTTCTTTTCTTTTTAAGTTGGGACGTTTTGGCACAACTTTGCCACCAGAATCAAGATCATGAAACCCTGAAAGCTTGCCACATACATAATCTGACCCATTTAATGAACCTTCCGAAATCCTTCAGTGGAACGAATTCAGCGCTTGCTTTGATTTTTTTCCACAGAAATGTGAGTGGAATTTGCTCTCTGAACCACTTTGAGATAATGAAAACATTCATTAACAATACAGAACTCAGGCAGTGGGCTGCCTCGCCTACGTTGGTGATCTAAAGACTGTAGTGGGAGTTCGACATTCATGCAGTGATCCTCTCTAACTTGACTCTTGACTTTGTGATCGGCACCGTGTTTTTGCTTCTTCTGCCTCTTCTCTTGTGTGTCTGAGTGAGTGGGTATGTAGGTGAGTGAAAGCAAGTATTCTTAATTCTGCAATAAGGACAGATACATGTACAGGGAAAAAGTAAGCTGTGTGTGTGTGTGTGTGTGTGTGTGTGCTCTGCTGCTTGTCTTTAAGATGAACAGGCATAATTTGTGACTAACCTCAGGCCAGAATTCACAGCTGCAAAATCCAGCGGACCTCCATAACTCACACACTGAGCCTGGTAAACACAGTTGTGATGATGTAAGTGGCGACAGTGTTAATTCTATCTCAGTTTACAGCCGAGTCCACAATACACACACACACACATACAGCACACTGACTGCTCCTCCGCTGCACCCTATGATATGTTATTTAAACACCGTTGCTCATTCACGCCGCAGGAAACGGAGATTGTGTTTAATGTAAATGTTTGCACGAGGGGATTGGACTGCAACAGATAGAAATGAAGCCTTCAAAGACGTTTTTGGTAGAGAATAACTCCATAATTCCATTCCAAGGCTAAATGTAAAACATTCTGGAGAAACCAGTACACAGGCCTCCTGTATTTGGAAAGAATACATTAATGCACAAATGCAAGATTTTTTAAAGTAGTGCGTTTTTGTTTTGTTTTTTTGCATCATTTCATAATCCATTTTCTAGGACCATCGACCACGGAAAAAGGCCCTTCCAACCCCCCTACTGGGTCCACAGGGTGTTTCATAACACAGGATTAGTTTTCTTTTCGATGCTCTGATTTCTGACATTTTGCCAATTCGAAGCTTCGGATATGCCCTAACTCACAAAAATATTTATTTTCAATTCAAAGCCTGTCTGATTCCACCCCAGTGGGTATGCGTTCCATGTACATTTAGTGTCTATAGATGAGATTGTCACTTTGGGTAAACATTACAGATGCTCTCCAGCCTGAAACAAGGTCATAGTGGCTTAAGCTTGCCCTGCGTTCCAATACTGCTTTTAATGCCCTCTTATCGAATTGCTCTTGTTATTTCTCCTTGGTAGAGCCCCTGTCACCACGGACGTTCCTCAACTGGAAGTCTGTTAGATACGCTCTTGGCCATCAGCATAATAATAGACTTGTGCCTTGTCCAAACTAATACAAATACATTTGAAAACACTGCTTTCATATGGTTTCCATGCACAATGGCATTTTTACATTTTTCAAAAACGTTTTCTGTCCACACTAAAATGACGAGATGATAGGAAAACGCCTATATTAGATATGATCACGTCACCGGAGCCAAGAGGTTCAGACCACAGAGTACAGCAGTGTATACAAAATACTTTGATTTGTATGCAGATATTATTATTTGTTTATATTGTGCATGGCTATGTTCAGTTGGAAGACAGTGAACCAAAATGATAGCACTGACAACGAATTTCGAATTAACTGATCCTCCATTTTTGCTTGTGTATCACGTGGCAATCAGGGGCCTGGTGCAGTTCCCAGTTTCCCTAATTTACACTACAATGGCATTTTTAAAATTTCAAAATTCACTTGTTTTCAAAAGATGCATTTTCGGGGAAAAACTCCAACATATCCATATTAGTGTGGACAAGGCCTTCAGGTGCAGAGGGCATTGCGATCCAAAACAAATTTATTTTCCGTGAAATGGACAAAGCTGTTAGCTCTTAGACTGTTACAGTGTAAACTTACTTAATACTTAATATTTCAAATATATATAATTGATTTGCTGTGGTCAGATTGGATTTTATATAGTGACTAATCCATCCATCCAAGACGGCTGGCATTACTTCATTGGTTTACTCTGCTAGCAAGTCGACTCTGTACATAGTATGAAGGAAATTAACCTTGTAAATGCAATTTGCTTCAACCACACTCTGGCGAGTGCCCTTAAAACTCTTGCTAGACTGGAGAACATCTTTTTAACTGGAGAGGTGGATTCTACCATCACTGCCCAAGTACCCAGAGCTAAAATTATACAACACTTGAGGTGCAACTGAACATGTTCAGTTCAAATGTTCATGTTCAAACTATAAATACAAAAATGTAAAGGAATCAGAAGCAGTACTAAGAGGTCAGATGCCCAAAGTCGGTGAAAAGTTCAGCAAGGTAAAAGCCCTAATTAGAATTTTAATTGTCGTGCCTGTTGGCTCTGCTGAGGCTGAAAGAAGCTTCAGTGCTCTGAAAAGACTGAAGACCTGGCTCAGAAGTACCATGGCACAGAGTCGTCTCAACAGTTTGGCAGTTTGTCATAGACAAAAAGGAACAGACTGGACCAACTTGACAAAGAGAAGATTTTCCAGAAGTTTGTCTCAGTTCTATAGTTGCTGTAGTTGATTTAATTCATATTATATTAATTTAATTATGTAGGCCATCACACCCTTGACCAATCCCGCTTCCGCGCTCCAGTGTTCCACGCCGCCGGCCTACTGACCACTGGCTCCGCCCAATCATCAGAGAACACGCCTGACAATAATCAAGGACTTGTGCATATGAACCGCACACACACCACAGACTTGCAAAGTCTCTCACTCCCATACGAGTCACCGAGCCATTAATTTACAGTTGTTGGTTTGCTATTCTGGTTTCTGACTTCTGTTTTTGTTTGTGTCTTTTGCCTGTCCTCCAGTAGTCTGTTTGCCCGTGCCTTTGACCCTTACCTGCTCTACGACTTAGTGTTTTGCCTGTCCTGCATAATTCAGATTGTCTGTGAATCGACACAGACTGTTGACTTTGTGTCTGCCTTCTAATAAATCTGCACTTGTGTCCTACCTCTCAAATCCCATCAACTCAGATTCATTATTTAACTCTAATTGTCTAATTTGTTCATACAGTTTCATGTTTAAATTGTTGTATGTAGGCTATAGTCTAACTATAGTCCCACTTGTAAGACCAAATTTGCACCCCTGTATACAAGTGTAAATGCATCTGTCTCTCCAAGCCACATTTGACAACTAACCCCCCTCCCTATGTACATTACGGGACTAAAAACAGAAACCATCTTTTGCATAAACCAGGGGGAATAACACACAACACAATATGAAACGACCAGGTGTACACAGGGTCTTGCATTTCCTTAGTGTCTGTATCTCAAACGATTGGAGAATTAACCTTACGTCTACAGGGTTCTAGGGGTGTGACGATATACCAGTATGATGGTATAGATAATATTTATAGGAAAGGAAATACTGTAGTTATACAATTAACATTTAATATATCTGTATACTGGTATAGATAATTATGCCAGATTTTTTTTTTTTTTTATCATTATTCCCAGGCGAGGCATGAAATAGGCTACATGACTTTTTTAAACAGGGTAGCTTACTTTTTAAAAGAAACATTTTCCAGCTGACAGCTCTCTTATTCCCTGCATTTTTTAAAATTTCCTTTTAGAGAGAAACTAAAAGACACATGTCATCTTCAGTTCTAACTGAATACCAAGCTAGACTGCAAATAGTCCAATGTTTTTAAATGAAACATGTTTTGTTTTATTCATTGGCTTCATGGAGATACTGTGGCTGTGTCAGATCTCAACACTGTTCTTCACCTTAGTTCATAAAATATTACTGCTTTATGAAATCAGAAAAGCGAGTTGTTTCTCTCAGTCTTGGTTCTGTTTTTGCAATGAGATCATAGGCAGCAACACTGTCACCATATGTGGGACAGGCCTCAGTGTGTGCCGTTGCCATGGTTTTCTGCATCATTTCAACAGGATACACACGCACACAGAGAGCTCATGTGTTTAGAGCGAGGTGTTGAACAGAGTGAGTGACACCTAACCTAATAGACAGGAAACAGGATCAGGCAACAGGAACCTTTCGTTTACTGTCCATCCAGCGTGTTCCTGTTCTTCTGAAGCATTTTCCTCAGAAGAGGAAACACTTGAGGCTGTTACACTTGAGAGCCAGAGGCAGAAGGACGTACGTGCAGAGTCTCTTTACTTAGGATTTTCCAATTTTGGTCAGAATCCAATGCAAGGGTCAATGTATTTACCAACATGGTCATTGCAGGTAAATCTATAATAAAATTCATAAACAAACCAGAAAACAGCAGTACTTGAAGGAACAAGGCTTAGTTTTAATACAATTTCTACCCTGACCTCGTTGACATCCCCTTGCCATTTCCACTTGGGGGAATGTCTGTCGCCATCTAAAGGGTTCTTCCAGTACTCTATTAGCTCAGGTGAAGTTTGATAGAGGCACTTGAAGACCAGAGGAATCGACTCCAGACTTGAGGAGCAGAGCCTGCCCAGAAAGCATTGCGATCCGACGCAGCTTACTTTTCAAAATGTCAAAATCATGACGGCTGAAGCTGTTTATAAATGTAGACAGGAGCAACAAGATACGTATTTCAAAAATATAGCATTTGCCATGTTCAAATTAGCTACTCCTTCTAGACAGCTACTCCTTCTCCGCCATCTTCATTACTTTATGCTCCTAGGTAGTTAGCAAGATAGATCATAAGCATATAGGTAGTTAGCAAACAAGCTGTTAGTTTAGTTAGCTAGCTAGTTAGTAAGCAGACATAACTCTGAACATATTTCAAAGAAAACAGACAATACAAATCCCCATACAATTGTTCTTTAGTGCATTATTATTGAAATATCCATCCATATCCTCCTCCCCTTGTGCTGCAAGTGACCACTCATGTGATGTAGGTAATGCGCACTTCCAAGTCATGAGGGAAAGTCAACAAAGATGAAATGTAAAATGGTAGATTAGAATTGTAGGACTTTACAGAGACACATAAAATAGCTATTTATACACACACTGGGATGATACAGCTAAGATGAAACAACTCCACAGAGGTGGCACTCATAATTAAAGGGGCGTGGTCAGGGCGTAGACATGATGGATAGTGGGAGATGCTTTAAAAACTGACACAAGCAGACCTGTCAGGTAGGATTTTGTCCAGTTTCTCGAGTGCACACCTGAGTTATGTTTAACATTAATATAAGTCTGTATGCGTGTGTGTGTGTGTGGTATTCTCAACATCAAGGACAAGAGTCAGGGACTTTTCTTTTTGAGTACAGAAAGAAGACTGGCATCTTTGTCAAGAAACACAAAAGACATATATACGCACCGACGCACAATACAGAAAGCATCCCAACGGAACAGGAGCAGTTTGAAGGAGACCAGTGAGTCACACACCAAAGAAATGTTCTTTCACTTTCCTCTGTGAATATGAATGTGTAATGGAGCTTTTCAATGGATTCTGAAAGAAAAAGAAAAACATGGGGTTGATAATTTCCTCTGAGCACCCAAAGAGGGAATTTGAAATCAAAAGTTCTTGCGGAAAAAGGACAGATAACAGGCAGAACCACAACTATTTGACAGCCTTCCTATTCCTCCGCATAATGCAGCTAAAGTCAGATTTTAGAAATAAGTCAACATGATTGTGTGACAAAACAAGTAGCAGCTATTTAACGATTTAGATGTGCATTATCTATTTGTCTATTTGTAATCGGCAAGCATTGAATTTTAGATGAACAGTGCTAACATTGTAGCTTGATTGTTGTTGTTGTGGTGTTGTAGCTTGTTTCGACACTAAAAGTAGCTCGTTAGTGCCATAGTGTAGGTCACAAGCCATTAAATAAATAATAAACCCATACATGCACTATATACTGTACTCTATGCATAACATTCATCCATTTTTACCCCATATATGAATTTTCCCATACTTCATCTCCACAGGAAATGCACAAGAAGTGACCTCAGAGACAGGATATAACATAAGCGGATAACTTCCTTTTTCCTGTGACACAGGGCTGAAGGGAAGTGCTGTATCCGGGATTGAGCTGGCTGCCTTCCTCTTCACCGTGGAAACCAACAAAAGCCATTTATAGGAACAAAGGACAAATCTCTTCCCGCTCTTCAGGAACGTTTCTTTCTCTGGGTAGTTAGATGCAGGTGTGTGAGAAGCCTAAAACCAGCTTAGACTCGTGTCTCTCTACCCAAAGACACTTTATTTTAGCACAGAGTTAAAGGGACATTGATTAGCAAGCTAACATCTGGCTCAATTGAAGGAAACACTGAGCTGACCTGAACAAAGTTAAGCTCGGACTACCTAATGTCTAACATTTTTGATTGCTCCCTGAATGAACCATGATAAACCACAAAGCTAGCAAGCGAATTAGTCTCGGTTTCTCAATTTGTATAATATACAGAAAATGGTTCAAGGTGACGACTTTCATTCGTTAAACGTGCTGAGAAGTGCTGACCTCCTCACATTGACCTCCGTTTGACACATCCATTGAATGTCTCATTGAATCTCTTCATTTTCAGTCAGTGCCTGATGCTCAGCTGCCATTAATCAATATACACACACACACACACACACACACACACACACACACACACACAGACACACACACACTTGCTTTGATTCATTATTGATGCAGGCTGAGGTTTTTTATTAAATCGCCGTGAGCATCTACATATCGGCCTGAATGGCCAATTACTCTCCTACTACTCTTGATTTTAAGATTGTTTAGATATCAAACTGTGAATTATGAGGATGCAGAGGGTGTAAAAAGCAGTTTAATCCAGCCGGTCCTTTAGAAATATGGCCCAATTAAACCGATTATGGGTCATAAACCAGTTACAAATTGCCCGGTGAGAATTTGGAGATGGTTTCTAATTCAATAAGTGCATTAATTCACCAGGGACATAAGACAGTAGTAAAAAAGGGTCTGTTTATTGGGTCACAAAAGCATGTTGAAAAAGAAGAGCGGCCGAGCTTACAATTATTGATTTTCAGGGTTTATGAATAATATTGATGTAGAGAGCAAGGAGAAAATAGGACAGCTGAGGAGAGATTTATTTAAAAACGTAGACTATTCACATTTGACTCTACATTTATCCTTTTATCACAATCAATTTATAAGTAATTAATTTTATAAACTTGCAATCCAAGCAGAAAGCTAAGCAGTTGAGGGTTAAGAACCTTGGTCAAGGTCACTATTTAATATTCCCTTATCATGGTATAGCATCATACCGGTATACCGTCACACCCATCATCTTTGTGGCCACTTCTCTAACACACAAAAAAACATTAAGTTTTAATGACAAATCTTTCAAGCATTTCTCCCTGAATTATGTCAGTTTTGTCAATAGCATCTGGCTCTTTATGTAAATACTGAATACCATGTCATCCTAGATATTTGGAAATAACATCCCGTTGGAGCTCAACTAAACAATTTATGTCACATTGGAAGAATTCTGGTCTGAGCCGCATACAGCATAACAGCTCTGACTGAACTTCACTAACTGTGTAACATTGATGGCATTCCTATTTGAAAGCTTTTGTAATGAATTTTGAAACATGGCTTTCTAGCATGGTTCAAATGCGTAAAGTGCACTCCCAAGGGAGGGAGGGAGCACTTTATGAAATTAAAGAGTAACAGATAACTGGTAAAGGGGATATTGATTGTGCAAAGTCTGAGGAAGAGGTGAACAGACATTTATGCAAACACTAAAAATGCACACTGATGTGGTGAAGCTGTGTACTTTAACCTCTCTACACCCGCCCACACAACCAGGTCTGTCTCTAACACACACTCACACACACACACACACAACCAGGTCTGTCTCTAACACACACACACGATCTTA
>JAOUQW010028833.1:0-10530 GCA_028565825.1 Olivaichthys viedmensis
GGCCGGGGACAGCAGGGTGTTTCGGGGGGACCCGAACAGCGGGCGGGAGGGGGGGACGCGGACAGAAGGCGGGATCGGGGGACTCGGACAGCAGGCGGGATCTGAGGGACTCGGACAGCAGGTGGGATCGGGACAGCAGGCGGGATCGGGGGGACTCGGACAGCAGGCTGGATCGGGGGGACTCGGACAGCAGGGGGGACTCGGACAGCAGGTGGGATCGGGGGGACTCGGACAGCAGGCCGCTCCACACACACCGCCGGACTGGTACAATGTGCATGAAACAAACATAGAGAGGAAGGAAGCGTTTACGCTGTTCACCCGGTGCACCTGCTCGAGCACGGACGGACAGACAGACAGACAGACAGAGAGAGACAGACAGACACACAGACAGAGAGAGACAGACAGACAGACACAGAGAGATAGAGAGAAAAGAAAATAAAAGAAAACGCGTAAGGTACTTAAATTCTGCAGCACGAGGGTTATGCGGAACTTTCCCCTTGGTTCACACTTGATATTTGGAATAATAAGCTAATTGACGTGGCGAGCGCCAAGTACTGTTTTTAAAAAGATGCCTTTACAATTTGGGGAAGAAAAAAAATAAAATTGCACACTAGAAAATCTGGCCGCTCTGTTCCGTTTTAACACTGTTTAATTCACACCACACCCACACACACACACATACACCACACACACCACACATACACACCACACACATACACACACACATACACCACACACCACACACCACACATACACAACACATACACACACACACCCACACCACACATACACACCACACATACACACCACACATACCCACACACATACACACACACACCCCACACACACACACACACACACACACACACATCACACCACACAGACACATACACACACATACACACACCACACACACACACCCACACCACACAGACACACACACACACCCACACACACACACCACACCACACCAGACACACACACCACACCACACACGCACAGACAGGGTAAATGGCCGTTGGATTTAGTAGATTTATTAGACTTTAATCTTAGGAAGATATTGTGCGTGTGTGTTTTTTGTTTTGTTTTCTTATTACACCGAATTTGCGCACCCTTATGGAGTTTATTTAGTTTTATAAATTGTTTAATAGGTTTTATCGGGTGAAAAACAGTGTAAAGGACTCATTCGACGCTCGAGAGTTAAGTAACATTTTAGGGAAGAAAAGAAGTGAGATAGTATGTTAAAGGATGCATTTGTATTGTAAACTATTGATTGGTGAGATCACCATTAGGCTGATGGATTTATTTGTTTTATTGGGGAATAACAGGATTTTTATAGAAGGATTCATCATAGGATATCATTCATACAAAAATTGTTCAACAAATGAAACTTTGCTTTTGAAATTTAAGCCACACTATACAAGTGATTTTATAATCCCAATACAGACAGGACGAATTTTACTCTAAAACTGCATCTCGCGTTAAACAACCATAACTGATTCCGTCTTTTATTTTAAAATCTCCCCTTAAACAACCTTGCGCTCATAATAAAAGGAATAATTGTTTGTTTTAAAAAATATATATAAATCCTTTAGTTAATTTTTATTCTTAAACTTGAGTGCCATAATGTTAATCATTTCTACAAAATCTTGGATTTTATACCTTTCAGTCCTACATCATTACTCATTTTAAAAACATTACAACTTATTTGTTAAAAAAGAAAGAAATAAAATCCATTGAATTCATCCAATGAATTTATATATATATATATATATATTTATATTTGTGTAGTATTTGTCTATTTGCTCGGTTACAGCCCACTTTGACAGGGTTGCCAGATTGAATCAATCTCCCAATTACGTGTTAACACCGTTTCACTGCTATAGCCTGCACCAACATTACATGTTCCCTATTAATGTTAAACCACAAACATATAGAGAGAGAAAGTAGCCACATTTAAGGTTTAAGAATGCAACTAATAAAGCTGAAATCATAAAATTGGCATCAGTCATCAGACGCGCAGGACGCTCAGGACGCGCAGACAGACAGACGCTCAGGACGCGCAGACAGACGCTCAGACGCGCAGACAGACGCTCAGACGCTCAGGACCATACTACTGCACGATTATCACATGTGGGAAAAGTGTAAAAGAGCTTATCGGCCAAAACCGAGTGATGAACGGAGGCGCCTTGCTGCGTGCCCCTACCGGACTGCTGATTCCGGTCCTGGAGGTCTTAACCCAAATGCTGAGGAGGCCGAGAAAAAACCCCCACTGACACGGATTTATTGCAACAGTATTTAGGTGTTTAAGTCTTGACAGCGGGTAAATGGTTGCATCATAACCCTTCACGCGCAGGACAGTCTGTGGTCAGTCATTTCACTCAGCAACCGCCTGACGCACAAGTTCCAACAAGAGCGCACAAGTTCCAACAAGAGCGCACAAGTTCCAACAAGAGCGCACAAGTTCCAACAAGAGCGCACAAGAGCGCACGGGCCTTCTCGCCATGCCTGTGGTACTGCCAAGCTTGAAAATGCACGTATACAAAACATTTTAATCCCGGATGTAACCTTGCATACTTATTAGGATTCAAGTATGCATATTTTTTTTTGGGGGGGGGCAGCCCATGATTACTGCCCATGATTACTGCTTAGAGACTTCAACGTTGTGTCGTCCTGGTTAAGGGCCCACAAAGGAACTTCAACATTCTTACTTGACAACACCGCAACCTGATCGCACCACTGACATAATGGTTCTTAACAGCCCTAATTACAGAGGCCAGAACAGTTTGGTGCGTTTATTCTTCTTGGCTCGGGTGACCGAACACCCACGCCACACCTTTGTACCTGAACGGTTTGTGAGGTACGTCATGGCGCATTGAACTTTTGACCTGCCAGGCCTCAGCAGAACAGGTTTCTTCTGACCAGGCTAAAGAAGGGCCATACGTATTCCATAATCGCACAGAAAATTGGTGTTCGCAAGACTGTTAGCTCTAAACGTGTGAAAGCTGATTGAGAAGATGGCTGGATAGTAAGTTTGCTGGGAAGACCAATAGGGGCTCAATGGCAGGATTGAGTCAGCGGCTTTATTTTGCAAACCCATGCCAAACGTACAAAGCTTCCTCCACAATCTACAAGATGGCTTGACAATGCTGAAGACCTGTAGATTTACAGATGTGTGTTAGAGAGAGATTGGTGGCAGAGACGTCAGTGATGATGGTAGCTCAAGTTCTAATATTAGCACTAGTATCTTCCAAGAACACACTCGAAAGCATTCAATGGCGGACACACAAACGTTCTTAACAAAACACTGCAAAGCAAGGATATGTTACAGGATATTTCTAGCTTTCATTTTCTGTTGTCTCATATTTCAAATCTTTCCATGAACAATAAGGTGTGAATGCCGTGTGAACGGCTTTGTGACAATAGTTGAACATGGAAATAAAACGTGGATTGCAAACACAGATAGAAAAAGGCGTCTGGAGGACAGACACCGACAACAGGAAAACACTAATTCTTGTTACACAGAAATGATTTTTGCATGTTTATTTAAATCCTTAGTTTTAAATATAATCGGTAAAACAAAAGGAAGCCTAAGAAGCTTGTGGGACGGACTCCTCCATGGCCCAAATTTGGATAACTGCTTGGAAAACATACTGCATCTCTTTGTATCGTTCAAATTGCTATTGTATATCGTTTTGCAGTGTGTATACTAAGGACCAAATTAAACTCAAATTAAATTATTAAACTATTTAATTAAACTCAAATGTCCACACAAATAAATTAAGCATACACGCAATAGAATTCATTAACAGGCTGGAAATCTGTGCAGTATAATTCTACAGTTAGAAAAAATTGGGTGCCCCAATTTCTACTTGTTATTATATATATTTTAAAGGATGTAATGCAGTCCGTGTTGAACAGTGAAATGACCACAGGAATACATTTATTTAGTTTTTGTCATGCAATAGAATAGCTATAAAATTGGAATTTATTCCAGTCACTAGTGTATAAACCCTGATCAGAAGCAACGATTTCCTAAATCAGTTATGGCCAAACTAGCACAGTAACTGTGTGGAGAACATGGTGAACATGCTGCGATTGACTAAAACCAGGTTTATTACTGCGTAATTCAGCATGTGCTCTCACAAAGATGCCTTTACCTATGATTGCAAATTCTTAAGAATTCGTACTAACTCATTAAAAGTTATGAACGGTTAAGGTGGCGTTAGTGGTCCTAAGCGTTCCTACATATATTAAATTCAACAAACCTTTGGGTGAGATTGGGTTGGAATAAAATGTTTAAATGCACATGGTTATGTATCACACACTCATGTATGTATATATTCCATATGTATGTATACATTACAAATATATTTTCTGCATTTTACTTCCAAGGATGCATAATAAACTGATTTCCATTTACACAAAACCAGACCAGCGGCACCACAGAAGACCCCTCTCACCGATTTGGCATCTGTTTCTAGCATCAGTTCTTGTGTATTTTCCTTTAAAGAAAACACGGAAATCCTCTTAGAATGTAGAGTAAACTGATTACGATACAGCGGGGGATTATGGGTGGCTGGGTGCCGTCAGATTAAGTTTGGGGAGAAAAAGCGAAGCAGCGACAGCTCCGACACGGGCGAAACGCTGGCGTCCTCTGCTTTCTAACTCCTGCGTGTAATCTCTCGCCCTCACACACACACTCGCACCAAACCACCTAACTACACTGGCCACATCCCAATCTACAATCAAGGAGGTGAAGATCAGTGTGTGCCCACTGTACGTCATTTATTTATTTAGCTTGTGCTTTTATCCAAAGTGAGGAGGAATCCAATGCAAGCATATACCTGAGCAGTGGAGGGTTAACGACCGTGCAGTACTCATTTTTTAAATAGAAAAGTAAACAGTGTGTTGGGGCATTGCAAGGGCACAGGAGAACATAAATAAAGGTCTGAAATCAGCTCGGAGAGAAATACACCAGAAGTGACCACTAAATGAAAAGTGCAAAGACAGTCAGTTCGGTTGGAAACACCTTTATCTAAAAATTAGATGGGAAAGATTTGTTAAACATAATGTAAAAATACACCCTAAATCCAAAATGCAATATTTTTTAAGCTCTCAGATTTAGTGTATTTGTGAAATGCTTGCGGCACTGAACTCAAATTAATATTGAGGTATCCACAAAATCACAGAGTCTGTACATTACAAGCATATGAAATGTTCAAAAATATTTTGTTTACATTACTTTGCACAACATTGCAAGAACATTTAACACTGAAGTATAAGCAGTAGTCGACTTCCTGAGAGACATGAGCTTCATTTTTAAGGGCTGTCCTTTACAGGTTACATAATAAACAACCAAATAGCAAAATGTTACAAGTTGATATTCAATGTTCATACTAGACCAAAATGAATGACCTTGAGCTTTCCGGAGTTTTCAGACACCTGTGTAAAAAATAAAATGAAAAGTGTTAATGGGAAATTCTGGAGCATTCAGGCCAATTCATTTGATTTCAGCCTAAAGATCTTGAGATATAGAGTTTGATTTGTATCGGATTACAATTTAAAGTGCGTTATATGCTTTCTTAGAGACTTCAAATGCAAATTCAGAAAACACATATAGAACACAGACACTTAAAAAATAACAAACAAACAAACAAATAATTTTTGCAAAATATTTTGCTCAGTCTCATGAAGATCTATTAGAGAGCTAATGTAATGTACTTTTTTTTTTTTTTTTTTTTAACTATTTCACAGCTTTTCTATAAAGGTTAAGGTTAAGGCGATGAATGCTGCAGCACAATAAGCAAACTCATTAGTGTGTAAAGTGTGTCACACTGCTCAGCCTAACACACACCTGGCTAAAACATGGCTTCAAACCAACATGCATAAAATACCAACATAAATTATTTGGGATAATTATTTTGAATAATATGTGTTGTGTAATGCGTTATATTCTATGTATTTAAGACAAATAAAAGGATATTTAAAATTAATACTGATACTAACCTAAAAGTAAGGCATTAGCTGACTCTACTACATGGATTCGTTATTCAGATAAATAGTTTTCCAAGAATAAGGACATTTTCCCACTGCACATTTAAAAACAAGAACTACCCCAAAGAGAAACCAGTGGAACTTTAAGTTCTATTTCATTTTTCGCCAATTTGAGCGATCACAGTGACGACAGTAAATGCAACTAAAATCATCATTACGGCACACAATCGCTGTTATCAGCATGTAAGAAGTGTTTGGATGAACGTTATTCCCTTGTCTGATTGGCCGTTTGGTTACTTTAACGAGCTGCAATGAAATGACTGACAGAAAAGCTCGTTGGCGAAGCGTTTTTAAATGTGGTCAACGATGTAAAATCCGCACAGTGACAAAATTCTAATAAATTTCATTTCAAGTGAATGTTGATGAAAATATGATGAAACAAAAACAGTATTGTAAGGAAGTCATCAACGCAAGGAGATCCTCCATTAAGGTGGCACCCCATATGATAAAAAAAAAAAAAAGGGTTTCTGTTCGTTTGTCCGTAAAATCACCGTTTGTGCTGGTACGTTGTTTAAGAAATGAAACGTTTCTGCAGGTTGAGAAATAAAACAAACGCAATGTTGGTTCTAATGACACAAATGAACAAACCAGACTATTCTTATTCTGGCAGCGTAAAAAGGTCCCAATATACACAACCCTACTGGCGTATAACCACAAGAGAGAAAATCCTGCCTGAGAGAGAGTCAGAAAGAGAAGTGTGTAAAATGAAAAGCAATACCTGATCGCTGTGCTCGACAAGGCTAAGTTCTGCAGAAGACAAAAAGCACAGACGCGTCAGTGTTCATGCCAGTCTGAGGAGTTTATTCTCAAATTACACACACACAGGAAAGGAAAATAAAAAGAACACAAGCACTGTCTATACATCCTAATTTGGCTGAGTGCAAAGCTGAACCTGAGAACGTTCTGGCCAATAGAATCAGGTGTGTGTGTGTGTGAAGAACAGACATGTACGATGTGCATGTGCATGCATATACACTTTGCCTGTGGGTGTGCAGTTATACCTCTATGTGTATGCACACACACACACACACACAGTGCATACATGAGTGCATGTGTGTGTGAGAACAGACATGTATCTGTGCATGTTTCCGTTTCACACATTGTCGTATAATCGTGTGTGGGTGTGCAGGTACACTTTTGTGTATAGGAGCACACACACGTATAAACATGTGGTCAGCGCACGCGCGTGCGTGTGTGTGTGTGCGCGCATTGTTGAGCTCTCCAGGAGCCGTTACTGTAGCTTCATGCTAAAAGATGCTCGGCGCCGTCATTAACATTCAAGATTATGCACGTATTAGAAGGCTGATGCAAATGTCTGTAATAGCCTGCAGTCAGCACTGTCCAATAAATATGTATTTTGGGGAGAAGTTTAATTATTATGCGGACTTGAAAAGAATAAAACATTGCCGTTCTGGGATGACTAGTTAAGTACAATTGAACTTGAGAAAAGGCAGCCAAGTCGAACAAATTTTAGAAAAAGGGGAGAAAAACCCCCCCAAAAAACACGAGAGCAGAATTCATATTCAGAACGTTCACTGGAGTGATTAGCAGCTGTAACGGAAGTGTATCAGTGCAAGTACAAGCGTAAGTCTAGCGCTAACACGCACACACAGGTACATACACACACAATACTCAAGCGAGTGCATATTCAAGCATGAACACACACCTGTTAGAGTCCAGGGCCAGACGGCAGGATTTACTGGTGTCTCAGCGAGGTCTTCTTCCCTCTCCCTGTCCATCTTCCCCCTCGAGTCAACTCTACAGAGGCAGAGACAGAGGCAGAGAGAGACTCAGAAAAAGAGGTCTGTTAAACACTTTTTCCAGAGTAGCAGTGGAACCATATCATGGTAAACTTCAGCTAGCAAGTGGGAAAAAACCCCCCAAAAACAAACAAACTAAAAAAAAGTAGGCTACCCTTTTATGAAAATCTCAAGGGATGCGTGGTGCAACTGGTAATAAGATTTTTGGCAAAGTCATTATCTATAGTATACCCTTAACAGTATAACTGTTTCAGATTATCACAGTATATTGTCATACCGGTATATCATCACAGCCCTATTAAAAAAAATCACACAATGGTGCTGAAATGCTTGCCGTAGTGTAACTGATGTTTTCAGCGGTCATTTTTGTTATTTCTGACCTCTGGGCTCAGCGGTTAAAGGTGCAAGTGACTGGCATTTCAGGGATTTAAACTCACAACCTTCCAAAGAGCCACTGAACCCTTGAGCGAGAGCCTTAACCCTCAACTGCTCCGGGGGCTCCGCACAATAGCGGACACTGCTGACCACTAACCAAAGTTGGGATATGCGGAAAGAGGTTAGCATTATAGTAAGTAAACTAAACACACACATGTGGCTTCAATGAACTGCTTATTTTTAGTGTAATTAACTGGCAAGGCGAGCGACATCCAGCTGCATGACCCAGTCTGGGTACAGCCTCAGCTTGGGTGGGAGTGTGTGTGTGAGAATACGGTCGAAGCTGAAGCTTGAACACAAGAAATGACTCGATGATAAATCAGTGTTTCTATTAACGTTAACTTTTATAAAAGTTTGTAACTTCGATCATTTAAACATCTTTTATAAACGGTATGCTGTAATTACAATCGTTTTTGCATTATATACAGTTAGTGAAAATGCAAGGTAGTGTTTTAGTTAACGTTAGTTAGTTAGCTATGTCGGTGTGAGGTAGCTAAATGGGGTATTGTGTCAAACTCTTCCTCAATTAAAAGAGGAAGAAGCAAGTAAACATTATACTTCAGTGAAAGTGTCCACACTTGAATGTACGCAAGTATTTAAAAGTAAAAAGTAAATGGTTTTAACTGAAATTTGCACATTTTTAACAATTCATACAATTCAATTTGTACAAAAATCGAGAAGACGGTTAGGGTTAGGGTTAGTACACTTTCTTACGACTTCATTGTATGAAATTGAACGTAGTCCAAACGCATCTCGGTCCTTCGTTTTGAATTTGAATCCGAGATCAGGTTCTTTCTTTATTAAAGTAAATTTAGCGTATAAAGAGTAAGTAAGACTAATAGACAGTCCTTGTGCAAAGCTGATTGTTTGTGGTATCAAATTGGTATGGATTTGATTGGATGTTTCAAATATCGTTAATAAATAAAGTTAAAACACACTGAAATGTGACTGATTGGATTGGGAGCTGGACGAAAAAATAAATTGAGTTATGATATTTGAGATTTGTAACGAGTACTCAGGAGGTTTGAATTCAAATGTAAGGAGTAAAACAATTTTTTTAAGGAAATGTAAGTGAGTAAAAGTGCAGGTATTCATTTTTTATTACACTCAGATAAAGTACAAATCCAATAAATACAGTAAATATAATGAGGTACAAGTCCTTTTCACCTCTGGTTAGGAGAAATTAAATTGTGTGACATTTCATAGAACGCATGCTGTTGTTGCATAATTGTGTGTCAAATGAGCTAGTTAATGTTAGCGCAGCGACATGACACCATACGTTTATTTTGAAAGAGCAATTTACTTCCAGCCTGGGCTTCACACTGTTGATCTGCAAGGCTGCAGCTAAATACTACTGGCTCATGTGATTGAAGGCAAGAAGACATGAAATGAGCTGATGTATGGATTAACGTTACCGCAGAGTTCAAATGAAAACAGTTTCAACACAATGTATAGGCGGACAATGTGTGTATGAGTGTTGGGTAATGTGTGTATCATATACTTAGCAACGACACAGCATATTTCCCCTGGCCAACACACACACACACACACACACACATAAAATAAAAGATTTATAAAATACATAAAATTGTCCGGGGTTTTGTTCTCCTGTAGACTTTCCCGGTGTTTGCCGGGTAGCTGGGAGGACAGAGCCGAGCCGCACTGAACACCAGTGTCAACAGATATGCACAATTTTACTGATCTAAGGGTTACTTTAGGTTTTTGAGTTAGGGTTGGGTAGGGCTGTGTTAGGTTTTGAGGTTGGGCTTAGGGTTGGGGTTACTGATCTTAGGGTTACTGAGGTTAGGGTTACTGAGGTTAGCATCAGGGTTACTGAGATTAGCGTTACTGAGGTTAGCATCAGGGTTACTGAGATTAGGGTTACTGAGGTTAGCATTAGGGTTACTGAGGTTAGCGTTACTGAGATTAGCATCAGGGTTACTGAGGTTAGCGTTACTGAGATTAGCATTAGGGTTACTGAGGTTAGCGTTACTGAGGTTAGCATCAGGGTTACTGAGATTAGCGTTACTGAGATTAGCATTAGGGTTACTGAGGTTAGCGTTACTGAGGTTAGCATCAGGGTTACTGAGGTTAGCGTTACTGAGATTAGCATTAGGGTTACTGAGGTTAGCGTTACTGAGATTAGCATCAGGGTTACTGAGGTTAGGGTTACTGAGGTTAGCGTTACTGAGATTAGCATTAGGGTTACTGAGGTTAGCGTTACTGAGATTAGCATTAGGGTTACTGAGGTTAGCGTTACTGAGATTAGCATCAGGGT
>JAOUQW010028834.1:0-10529 GCA_028565825.1 Olivaichthys viedmensis
TCTCTATTACGTTTTGGATTTTTTTGTCTTTATTTCTTTCTCTCTCCCTTCCACCCTTTTTCTTTCTTTTTTTTTCTCTCTCTATCCATGTTCTCTCTTTCTGCTTTTCTTGCATTCTTTCTCCCTCATTTTGTGTTTCTCTATTACGTTTTGGATTTTTTTGTCTTTATTTCTTTCTCTCTCCCTTCCACCCTTTTTCTTTCTTTTTTTTTCTTTCCATTTTTTTCTTTTGCACACTCTCTCTTTCTTTCTCTTCTTTTTTCTATTTTTCCTGTTCATATTTCTGTTTCTCTGTTTTCTCTCCCCCTCCTTTTTCTTTTTTTCTTTCTTTCTTTCTTTCATTTTTCTCTCTCTTTCTGCTTTTTACACATTTTTTCTCATTCTTCTTTGTTTTATTTTTTATTTTTCCTGTCCTTATTAGCTTTGTTTCTTTCTCCTTTCTCCTTCATTTGTTGTACTTTTACACTATCCTTCTTTTTAACCTTCCTATTTCAAACTCTCTGCTTTTCTCCCATTTTTTCTTTCTATCATTCTTTCTCTTTATTTCTTTATTTCTCTTCCTTTTCACTTTTTTACCTTTCATAGGCCAGGAGAATACAAATTTAGCTGTAATGCTGTGCAAGAGGCATTTCAGTCCTTTATTATATACAATTTTTAGTAACGTCTCCTCCATTTAATCCTCCTTGGTGTGAACCACCATATCTTTGCTCTTAACCCATACAACATGTCAAAATGTGTGATTTATGAAGTGTGACCCTAGACCGCAGGTGTCATTTCAGACCCTCAGACATCCAGTCGCACTTGAAACCTGTACTTCAGACATACGCCTGAAGTCGATGATTCTTTGATGCTTTCCTATATTTTCATTCCTATTTTTTTAAGGTCTGCAGGTGTGGGTTTTGTCTACAGCGTCTGAAGTGTTTTTCTTCAAAGAGACTAAAAGCTGGCCTCAGTCGTATGATATCACTCAAGTGTTCTGTTCATATTGAACTCTGAAACTTTGTGAGAATGAAAATGCCACCTCGGCTTTTATATAAATATTGCCAGTGTCGGACAAAGAAAACACAACATTTGTCTGGTTCTTTTTGACTGAAAAACATTGTAGCATCAGCCCTGGGGATTTATTTTAAGTGTTACATAAATCCCTATTTCTGAAACTTTAATAATAAAGTAATATACAGTGTGTAGGAATAATAGTATTATAATCAGTGGTCGAATTGTAAAATAGTTTTTTTTAATGGGTTTATATGATGGTGAGGTTGATTAGATGTTGGTTACCTGTTGCTTTAGTTATTTTTTTTAGCTCAGACCATCTTATAATAGTATTAGACTGTCCATTTGTACAGCCCACAACAGAGTTTCAGCCATGTACAGTCACTACAGACTTTAAATTTTATTAGAATTTTTCAAAAATGTTCAGAAATTAAAAAATCCAATAAAAAAATAAATAATAATAATAATTTGTTTTTCCCAAATGTTATTAAATTACCTGTAAAATTCCCTAAAATCTGTTAAGCAAAGAGAAGATGTCACGCACACACCGCCTCGCACTGCGGTGCGCGCGACAAGCGCTATGCGCCCTTTGTTTGTCATTCCCTGTCTCTTGATGTGATTGTTCCCACCTTCGTGTCATTTGTCAGTAATTTGTAAGTGTTTAAGAAGCCCTCCTGTTTTCGTCCAGTTTATTCCTGAATGTTTTATGTCGTGTGTGACCGTCTATGTAAAATAAATAAATGTTCGAACATCGTTGCGCTTGTGTCCGCCTCTACATGGGCTCTATATGGCCCCAGTAAAACATTTTCTTTTTTAATGTTTGGTAAGGAAGTTCTGTTTGAATTAAATTAGGTCAAATAAAACCCCTATTTTAGCTTAAAGGAACAGTTTGGCCAAAATAAAATGTACACAATGTGTCTCTTACCCCAAATTACACTCAGGTTGTTTTCCAGCAGGCTAAATCTTCTCCCGCTTTCCTCAATATGACACCATCCAGATGGCAAAACCTTCAGTGGAGCCAGAAAACACGTCCCGCAGGCCCACTGTCATACACACACCTACAGAAATATACGACATTATCCGCCTGTTACGGGTAGATAAGTGAAAAAATGATTAGAGGCTTATATGGTGGCAGAAAAAGATAAAGTGCGGGCGCTCACTGCAGAGCGAGGAAGCAAAGCACTGTGTGAGAACAGATCTAATGTGTACATAAAAGAGCCGGGTTTTATCATTTTTACGCATATGAATTAGCATTCTTGTCAGTGAGTAGGATTCTCAATTAAAAATCTGTTGAAAATGAGAAATGCAAATACACTCCATTATAACCTCCTGAACAATGATGGTGAATTTGCAAAGCACTACAATGCAGGAGAGTGTATAATTTAATACAATATACAATATCCACCACCAGGAACTGATCTTTTTTCATCAAATACTAATCCAACAGTGTACTCTTATTGTTTATTCTTATTATTCAAGAATCCGTTTTTTTAACACTGATCCAGTGTTTAGATGTGTGAAAAATCCTCATATGAAACTGAAATCTGTCGAAATATTCTGATCACACACTACTAACTGTGGTGTGACTTACTGTAATCTATGAACATAGACAAAACTTATGGGGGCGGCCATTTTGGACAATCAGAATCACTTTTTTTCTTAGCGCCGTTTGGTATCGTTACGCCTCCTTGGCCCGTCTCTGAAAGTTAGAAGATGAAATTGTAGCGGAAAGCTGTAAGTTATGACACATACAGCATTGGTAACATGCACACATTTGGGTACTATACACGACTACATTTGAATTTCCTGCAGGAAATGCACAGCAAGAAGCTGAACGAGATGGAGGGGTGATAAATAAATAATAAGCAAGACAAAGAAATAAGACACAAAGAGAATAAAAGAAAGAAAGGGATAAAGTGGGAGAGATAAAGTGACATTGAGAGAGCATAGGAATGAAAAAAGGAACAGAGTTAGAAAGAGAGAGAAGGAAAGACAGGAAGAAAAGAGAGAGAGGGGAATTGAGAGCGAGATCATGTGGAAAAGGCAAAAGCAAGAGAAAAAAGGAATGGAAGGCTGACAGAATAAGAAATATATAGAGAAAAAAGATAAAGTAATGGAGAGGACAGAGTAAGAGAGAGAGAGAGAGAGAGAGAGAGAGAGAAGCCCTACAGTGTGTACCTGCATTGAACGTGTGCGTTTAAAGTGAAGCTGCTTATTGGCCGGCTGCACAAGCCTATTGTGACATCACTAGGTGGAATTCAAACTGACCGACATTCTGTCAATGCATTCCAATGGGAAAATCTCAAACTTATAACTTAAGTATTTTTTATTAAGTATTTTGTCTGTACGTTAAGCGGTTCAAATCCTGTCCGCGTCTGCAAACCCAAGATACCTGATTTTTGTCCATTGTCGTTTAAAGTTTTACCGCATTTGTTAGCTTAAATAGTTTCCTTGCCATCTGAATCAACAAACTCTGAAAACTTTGTCCAAATGTCCAATTTCCCATCTTTTTTTACTGTAGTATACTGACCAGTGCCGATAGCATCTGCCGGATTCATGCTGACATGCGTTGGGAAGGGACATAAATAACACCATTACAATAGGCTTTTTAAAATCCCTACCAAAAACAACACAAAATTTACAGCTGAAGAGAAGATGAACACGTCCTGGAGGCGGGGCAGGTTTCTACCTGTGATCCTTTCGGCCAACCAGACGATGCGTTGCAATCTGTTTAACTCACGATTGGTGGAAGAGCCAAACTGAACCAAAACAGCTCCAGCGGTAGGCTGAACTTCCACAGCTGTCTCAGGAAGTACATTCTCAGCTGGGGGGTCTTTTTAGGAAAGCAGAGGTTGGCTTCCCCCTTTAGGTCCTGGGAGGTAGTGGTTTCCAGGAACTTTAAGGTCTCCATAGCCATCACAGTATTGTCTTGTATGGTAAGGGAAGGCAGTGGTGGGAGTCCACCGTCAGCTCCACAGTCCAGGTTGTTGTGGCTGCAACAGAGGACCAGCTGTTCAACTTCCCGTCTGTATGATACGTATACTATTGCTGCTATTTTACACAATTGTGTCTTTAAAACTGAGATTACACTCCCGAGTGGCGCAGCAGTAAAGCGTACGCCCTATCGTCTGGATATCGCTAGTTTGAGCCCCGACGATGTCACAGCCATCTGTGGCCAGGAGTCTAAGAGAGTGTAATTGGCCCTGCTCTCTGGGTGGAAGGGACGGCATAATACTCCTGTCCATCAAAAAGTGGCACCAGCCAGTCGTGGGCGTCTGTGAACGGAAGAGGGCAGTTCGCGCTTTCCTCCGAGCGCCCGAGACTGGCCTGTGACGTTGCATGAGCAGTAGTTCGAAAAGATGCGGCGGTAGGCTTCATGTGCCTCGGAGGCCCTCACCCTCCCCGATTGGTGGCTGTCGTGCGATAGTAGAGTACTAGCTAGTGGGTGGAAATTGGCAATTGGCAAATGGGGTAAAAATAAGAACAGCCAGTAAGAACACACTGCCTGGGCTCATATTAGTGAATAACAGAGTCTTGTTTAAGAATTATTATTGGACTAAATTACTGTATTAAAGTTTGATAACTGATGAAATAAAAACAGTTCGAACTGGAACCGGACTATGGTATATAAATTGTGCCCGAGAGCGAAATGACAAATGTCTCAACATCAACCACATTAATCAGATGTCTGATATGAATAATGTAGATGATAATGAATGTTATTTTCACTCAGACCTTGCATATATTTTATTCATGTTGCGTCTTCCATTGAATTAAAAATACATAAAAACGTGGATGGAAACTCGCTCTTCAGGAATGGCAAATTATTTCCTTTGCTCTGGATGTTCTGGCTGCTGTGTTTGTCCTTCGGGCAGCGTTTCTGTGCGCCTGAGCATTTCTGTTTGTAGTGTACTTGAACAGTGTAGTGGCATCATCTGCTTTTGTCTGGTTCGTTGTGATGAGGTGGTATAACACACACACACACACACACACACAGGTCTGACTGTCCTCTTGAGGGCTGTGACACTTCTGTGAGCGTTAGAACGCTCAGCTCTGACATATGGGCCAATAGACTCAGTGTGTGTGTGTGTGTGTGTGTGTGTATTATTCCATCCTTATCTGTGTGACAGCTCTATCAGGATGTTTCCTACTCTGCAGCATAACTGGTTTACAGTAGCAGATCTCCATCTCCTAGTTTCCTTCTTGTGCCTAATTAAATTATGTTAAACTGGTTTGTCCATCTCTGTCATGTCACAGGCCAATATAGCTTTTGGGCATTTTCCTGCTCTAACACACTTCCTAAACCTGACAATTAACCGATGAGCTGCTCAAACACATACCGTATGTTCTCGAATCTAGTCCACGGTTTTATTCTGTTTCAGTTCCTAACACACCTGAGCAGGTAATGCAGGCTGGAGAATGCAGGTGTAACCCACTGCAACAGAATAAAACTGTGAACTAGTTGAGGGATGGATTGGGAATCTTTGTGTAATCTAGAGTCGACTTTAGAATTATTGGCACCCTTCATGAAATTGAGCAAACATGTATATATCAAATGAATAACATAAAATAAGTGATATTTGAGCTTAAACATATAGGAATTCCATACATTTAACACAATTTTTTATTGTGGGGATGCTCTAATTCCTGGCCAAATTTCAAATAACCTGACTTTTAAGGATTTATTTTTATTATTATGGCACTGATTATGCGTAATGATATTTA
The DNA here is from genome assembly GCA_028565825.1 of Olivaichthys viedmensis. NCBI lineage: Eukaryota > Metazoa > Chordata > Actinopteri > Siluriformes > Diplomystidae > Olivaichthys > Olivaichthys viedmensis. Next base: position 5,719 of record JAOUQW010028834.1, read on the forward strand.
CTGCACTTTTATATCCGTTTCCTGACTTTTTTTGTTTTCCCAGTGGATGACAAAGAATTTAACATGTGTGCAACCTTAATTTTGATCAAATGAAACAACAGAGTTTCTGGATGCTGAGAGCAATTAAAAATATATATATTATTTTTCATTTAAAATATTTATTCTAAATATTCAGTAGGGGCATCAATAATTTTGCCACGTTTTTGATAGAAAATACTGTTAAAATATTGTATTTTTTAAATTCTTTTAAAAATATTTTTTTGGTCAAGGAAGGGTAAGAAGTTTCTCAAGTTGTTTGAGTGGAACATTTTTAATCATGGTATGTATTGTTCATTTTTCTACAATCCTTTTTGCCCGTTCTCTTGAAGGGTGCCAATAATTCTGGGGTTGACATGTAGAAACTTCCGTGAGAAACCTTCACTCAACGTTAATGTCAGCTACCTCACCAACTAACTTAGCTAACGTTAGCTAGCAAACTAACATTAACACCAACTTGTAGTTAAGTTAGCTTACTAACTGTATATAATGTAAAACATAATTATGTCATTACAGCATACCTTTAAGAAAGATACGTAATTAAGCTCAGCAACAAACGTTAACGCTAATAACTTTCCAACATTCGCTCACACTTCTGACGCTAGGCTTTCTAAAGAATCAGAAAAAAGGAAGAAGTCACTATGAGGCTGGGGTGAAATTTTTATTTGCATGTAAGAAATCCTGAAAGGAAACCACAAATTGTCTTACGGATGATGATTTTTTACCTGTCTGATTTCTGAAAAATTCACTTAGCATTTGCAAAACATTTGGCTGGAAACGATTCCACCTTGAAGTGCACTCAAAAGTGAACACTGCTACCTAAATAGAAAAAAAAAATGTCCATTAGCATTGAGCGGTGAGACTGTCCTCAGGCACTGTTGTTGTAGAACTGAGTGACACCCGACCAAGAAGCGTTGTGTTCGTGTGTGTGTGTGTGTGTGTGTGTGTTTCGAGTGCTAAGCTGCCTCTCAGATTGCTTTGCCCTCCACATCCTGTGACCCCTCTTTGTCTGTAAGTGCTCATCAAAACACCAGAAGCGCATCACAGCCAGAAGCCATTTCTGCCTGAATAAAATATCACAGCGCCAGCTGGGAGACAAATAAAGAGCCTTTTTTTGGGTCATGGACCTCATCCTTTTTCTTTCGTGTGGATTTCTCGTGTTTAGCGCTCTCTGACTTCCCCTTTTCATTGTTACTAGGGCTTAAACTCTCCTGCTCATAAATTCTTAATTGAAGGAAGTGTCATTTTTCGGAGCTTATTTAGAAACCTGCTTTTAGAGATCCTAAAAGCAGTATCTCGTCAGTACCTTGAGAGTTTAGACCTGGCTGAAACGTCCCTTTATTATTTATTTAGGGTGGATCTAGTTCACCGTAGAACATGGTCTTGGTAACCCACCCTGTGTTTCAGTAGTGTTTTATCACACCCTCGTCTACTTCCCCTCATGATTCTGGACCCACACGGCACACAAGTGGCCACTTGCAGCACAAGAGGAGAAATGGCAGTGCCAGGGGTGCTCTAGAGGGTGCTGCAGCTACCTTTGGAATATCTATGGCTCTGTCCAGAAAATAAGGTAAGATTATTAACAAACTGTGGTAAAAAATGATCAACGAAACTTGTTTAAATGTAGATTCAATACCTTAAAATATTGTATTTGTGAACATACTGTATGTATTAGTTTGATTTGTTGAAACTAATTTCTCTCTGGTTACCAGCAGCCAATCAGAGACAGCCCTGTTAATCACAGCAACCAATGGAAACAGAGAAGAGGCAGGGCTTACCGTACCTTCAGTTAAATACTAGCACGAGTCAGCGCTAACGCTGTTCTTTGAAACAGAAACCCATGACAGCTCATTTTTCTGGCATGAATTTTTTTTTTTTGTAAAATGTCTGTCGGTTTGTAGATCATTAATAAAACGTTATCTGCATCATAGGTCAAGATAGATCCTTGATTATTTTCTAAATCCAGTTTGCATGCGTTAGAAATCTGAATTTAGATCTTCAGGGTTCATGCGCAGGTCTGGAAAAGTATGGAAATTTAGGAAACATTTTGTAAAAAGGTAGATGTTCTGTTGTCAAAGTAATAGCCAAGACACTAAGGTTCGAAGTCTGTTATCTTTAGACATTCCCTTATTTTCTGCACTAATGCAGCCTCCTTAATGCACTACATCACATTTCAGTTTTTTTCTTTTCGTGATACAGCTAACGAGCTTCAGAAAAATGAACACAGAAAGTCTGGAAGGTTTAAAAATCAATGTAGAAAAAGTCTTAAAGACAAGATGAAATCAAAACGGACCTTTTTTTTAACCTTGTTAGCTCGTGTCCTTGATCAGATTGGTGCACGATTCATCTGCACTAATCACTTACATGACACAATTCTTCTTAGTCTGTAATCTTTCACTAAAGGGCAGCGACTTTTGCCCGCCTCTAAACGGCTTCTGAGCTTGAGCCAGTTTCAAAAGTCTTGACCAGGTCTGGACTTTTTTCACACGGAAAGGCCAGAAACCCTGATTTTCTTATTTTGAATTAGTATCTTACCATCTGAAAGCATTGGGGAAGCAGTTTCAACTTGGCTACGTTGCTAGCTCGTTAAAAGGTTCATTGCAAATAATTAGCTAGCTTGTCTTAATTAGCTAGCTTGCTAACTGACTAGCAGAATATAGTAATAAAGCTCTAGCATATTTACAAACTCAATCTTCTCCACACTCCACACATATCGACCCCCAAAGGTTAACTAGCTAGCAGAGTAAACGTCCACCAGCTGTCACATACAGATGAAAGTGTGGGAGTAATAAAACCCAATTTGAACACAGACAATCATATTTTTTTTGTTGCTGCTTTTAAAACTGGTGTCAGGTCACAATGCCTTCTGGGTAAGAACAAGCGAACTTCACTTGAGCTGAAAAAGTAAAAGAAACGGCCCTTATTATGGTGGCGGAGATTTAACCGAGAGGAAAATAAGGAGGGAAAGACAGCAAGGGTGTGTTAACGACAATATTGAAACCTAGCACCATAGTGTGAGTGTGTGCTTTTACTGGGCATGTTTTTATATCTTGGTGGGGGCCAAATGTCCCCATAAGGACAGCAATATCTGACAGTGGCTGGTCCCCACAAGGAAATGTATTTTTAGTTATTTTTATACAAAAACTGCAGCTTTTATTTAAAACACGAAAAGAGCCAAAAGATTTCCTTTTGGTTACTGAGGTTAAGGTTAGGGTTAGAGGGAGGTGTAGAATAGCATGAATTAGCACCAGTAATCATTATGTCAATGGAGGGTCCTCACAAGGATAGTAAGACAAACGTGTGTGTGTGTGTGTGTGTGTGTGTGTGTGTGTGCATGACCCGCATAAACTCTGGTCATACATATGCATACACTGTTTTTTATATAAAATAGAGAGAGGTGTAGAAAGCACAAATCATATCACACTGAGCTTGACTGCAACTTCAACAACCATTTTATTGTATAGACACAATTTGCTCTTGTACCTTCAGCAAATCAGGTATAACCAGTTTAATGTTGGAGCGGGAACAAAAAAACTACCAATCTTGTATGGAGCTCTGTTTTAAAGGAACAGTTTGGTCAAAAGCATCAGCCAAGACATGTTTAGGGTCTGAAGTTTGCTTTTTTAGTTTTATACAGAAGCTACAAGGTTAATGTATAACATAACCTTGTAGCAAGTAACAAGTAATGAAAGCTTATAACTACTAATTTAACATTGTGCAAGCTGCATGTCTAAATCATCACACACTCGCGTCTCCTCAAACGGCTTTGTGGAGTTGTTCGGTGTCTTAAACAGACTTGCTGGTATCTCTAAACATGGACAAAAGGACGTCAAAGAGCTAAAAACAGTCGGAGCTCCATCTTGAAGCTGAATCACTTTCTTCCTCAGCACATAGTTTGGTGTCACTCCGCACCAGCATCAGACTCAGGAAGGAGGCGTGGCCTAAAGTTTGAGGTGGAATTGTACGTTAAAAGTTAATCGAACGATAATATAGTTCTAGATTAACTTGTATGTTTAATGTTTTTTTTTAAATATGGACTTTTTCTGCTATTTTAGGAAACTGTTTATGTACAAATAATGTCACTGAGCCAAACGGTGTCTTTTGAGGCGAGTGTGTGATGATTTTAGTATGCAGCTTGCACTAAAGCCGTAATTAACGATAGTGGTGGTAAAATGGCAAAATTCATCAGTGAGGCTGAATGGTGGGTGCCAATATTTACACCCGTAGGCCTGAGTTTAGTTGATTATCAACATTTAGAAACATCTTGTAATTTAATTTGTGTGGACTTAGTCATGGATGGAATAATCCGTTAATTCAGGTGTATTTAGTTCATATTTAAACAAACACAAATTAAATCCTGTGTTAACATTATTTATAGTTTATTAATGCTGAAGTTTATGGTTTGTTAATGTTAACTGCTGCAGTTGATAATGTGATATATTATGTATTATACACAGTACTGTACAAAAGTCTTAGGCACCCGAATTTTTATATACATTTTGTCTTCGATGTTTCTTTGCTGTCTTCTGCATTAGTGTGTCATTAGAAAAGAGCAAATTTTACATTTCCAAACATTCATTTTCCAAAAAAAACCTAATTGTTACAGAGAAATATTTGTAAGGTCATTAAAGAAAGTAAGATATTCAGTAATAGAGCATTTTAGATAAAAACATAATGAAGGCTGTTCTGGGATTTTATCTGCAGAGACAGACGCAAGTGAGAGCCAAAGTTCTGCAGAAGAACCGTGACAAGTTCTCCAAGATTCTTGGAACAAC